>VUQG01034755.1:31670-43545 GCA_015106755.1 Etia nguti | reverse complement strand
TGCCTGTACCCATGAACCTCTTTGCGACCTGGGAGATAGACCGATCATCTCCAAGCTGCGTCCCGAGGTAACGTTAACATTGGCATGTTAGCGTGAAAATACCACAAGTCACAATATTTGCAAACCTCAATATCGCTTAATAAATCTTTGGCTAACGTTTGCTTTAACAACGCCCTCGCTGAGTGGAACGTTAGGCAGGACGGACGAGTTGCCTCACATTTCCAAAACACTGTTGGGGAGCTAACTGTCAAGCTAACTAGCAAGGTGGCTAATGCTAAAGCTACCTAGCAAATGTTTTCAAGTTCTTATAATGTTTTGTGCTAAATGCACATTTGTTTTGCCACGTTAAGGTGCAGTGGGCTAAAAGTACCAATGTTAAAATGTCCAATTGTATCTTAATAGCTTAGACGAATTAACAAGTCTGTAATAATTTATTAACACTCGGTGTTTTTAATGTATTTCGACCGTTATAACTGGCTAACAAAAGTTCAGCTAACCAGTTCTTCTGTTAGATGGATTCTGCTAGGTTTCCTTTATGTTCTCTTTATGGTAATGAAGCTTTGCACATAATAAATGTCCGGATAGGCCTGTACTTGATTAGGTATAAGGAATGCTTGCCACCCAATAGCGACATAACTATCTATAAATACGGTGGCATGGATGCCGTTCGTCTCAGAAGCAACAGACATCCTTTTTATCCTTTTGCAGCCCTGTGTGTCATGAGCTGCCTGAGCAAACGAGCAGTTCAGCAGCTGCCTGGCGATTTGAAATTCCCAGAATTTTTAAGTTCTTATGCTGTGGGTTGTGTTGTGATTACGTCTCTATAGATCGGAGTTGACTACCCCGTCATAATAAACAATCAGAAACAAAGCGGCTCACAGTAATGACGATGCAGCCGACATGGCAAGAAATTAAATACTTTTGATTGTTTAATGTTATTGTTTTAATGTTGTGTTATCAGTTATCTTCTGCGACACTTTGCGTTAGTATTCTTCAGCAGTGAGCAGGCATTGCTGCCACCTGACCAGAAACCTCTCGGGAGCTGTGGGCACATTAATCAGCTTTGACCTAGATCTGCTCCACTCATTGGGATAGAAGTGGGCTTGGAGGGGAGGGTTTCCTCTACAGTCAATGTGCTGTACGTGTGTATATGTGCCTGTGTCTCTTTAGTGCCTGCATGAGCATGTATGTATGAACGGAATCATTGCATGTGGGAAAATTCACGATCTTTCAGATCCCTGTGTGAATGTTGAATATTGTTCTGTTTGGCTGTGATGGTTCAAACGATTTAAAGCCAGCTGGAATGAGAATGAATCGTCTTTGAAGTGACAGTACTGCTTTCAGATTCGACAGCTCCCTGCCCTTTTTCATTGTAGTCCTGTTTCTGAAAATGTGATTTCACTATGTATTTAGCTGCTGGACAGGCCACAGCAAATGCTGTACAGTGACTAATGCCTGAGATTATTTTGGATAGTTGTATCTGTTAAATTTTAAGACTGGATTGCAGAAAAAGCACACAGCATATCGGTGCATTCATACAACACGCCATACATGGTACGTTGATTTCCCATGTCTGTCATTACACTGTTTTCTGAAGTGGATGATGTACAAGGCACTGTATCCGAGATGAATATGGGTGAGGATCACAATGAATTATTAATGAGGCTTACAGTGAAGGTACACTGTTACTTGACCCACAGTTTTCTTGTTGATGAATGGGATACTTTGTTAGATCTGATATGTATGGAGAAGAACTTATCAGGCATATTAATTCATGCCACAATTATTTATTCAGCCTGAAAAGCCTTATTGTAATTATTGTTATATGCGGTGGCTTTGAGGTATAGTGCTCACAGGCTATTCTGCCTTGTGTGCTTTCTGACCGTTTATTGTAAGCTAGTGTGAAAAGTCCTGTATGAAGCCCAGCCCAAGGCCTGTTTTGGGGATTCTGCCTTGGCATACTTTCAGGGGCTGGGCCATGTTGTGTGCAGCTGTTTGCTCTTCGACTGGCCTTTAGCAAATGTGGGTGTCCAGCTAAGTGGCACGGTTTCAGATGAGGCCACGGGGCTGTTACCAGCTGAGTGTTTTTTATTGTGGTACTCCAAAACATCACACACAGCTGTTGTTTGCTAATAATTACAACATGGTAAATAATCCTAAGCCCTTCAGCTCCATTGAAAGCCATGCGCAGAAAGGATGTTTTGGTCACAATAGAAAACATGTTGTTAGCTTTTATATGCTATTATATTAGCACAGATTTATGGTTTCTAACTGTGACACTGGATGAAACAAAATTCATATTTTAGAATCATGTGCTTGTTAAATTTTGGGTATATCCAAAGGCAAATAGAGTTTTATTGCAGTGCACCATGCAGTATTCTGGCTCCTACCTGTCGGACGTAGTGTTGTGACAGCTCCATCCTTAACAGGCCTGTTGGAACAGTTAGAGAAAGCATTGTTTTGATTCCAGCATCGCCATGCCTGCCAGTCTGCCACCCTCCAGTGAAATACAGCATGCTATTCATATTGCAGGTTATTTCTTATAAGCTGATATCTTTTCCCCTTGTTTTTCTTGTTTCTATAATTATTGCAAAAAGCAGTGGAGGGGGGAAGTGCAGAAGTCTAACCTGTTTTCCCTTAAGTTTTTTCCCCCTCTTAAAAGATAACTGCTTTGGTAATGTTGCAGGTTTACCAAAGACAGCTGAGGGACATAATACATAAGAGGACTCCAGAAATCATGTTACCTGCTTACTGGACACATTTAAGTGTCTCATTGATATTGTGGGAAATTGTGAGGAGTATAAAGTCATGCCTATAAAACTAAGATTTTAATAAACTGGGATATTTTTGTACTAGAGTAAATTTTAAAAGAATTTAGTCAGTGCTCTGCATGGTGGATGATGTGCTTTGTTAGCTGTTTTGACCCTAACAGTTTTGGTAGAGTGGTTTTATTTTTTTTACCAATATTCTTTCCCCTTTATTTGAGCATATGAGAATAATAAAGAGACAGGTGTACCTGTGGTTGCATAGCAGAACTAAAGAAGTTTATTAGCCTGTTCAAAAAGTCCAACTGAGCTGTCTTACAGGCAAGCATTTGTTGAGGTAATGATGTGGTGTTTGCAGGAATGGCACTAATGCAAAGGTCAGAATATGGTCCTGTGTTTATCTTATTTTGATAAAGAATGTGCAGCAGGATGAGAGGATTGGCTTCTTGCCAAGTTCAAAATAGAGAACTCTATCAGTGCAGATGTTTATGAAAAAAAACCCTAAAAGTCCTGAAGATATACTACCTGAGACTGAACCGAACCCAGACGTTATTTAAAAAGTGGCACCTAGCTCAAACATCTGTTGCAACATCATCTCTACACATGAGCAAGCAGCGTGGTAATGTGTCCATAAAAGCTCTCCAACCTCCATTGTGTCTAAAGTTGTAGGTGCATTATGAAGCTATAACTAACTTACTTCCCAGCTGACAATTTGTTGGCTTTCAGAGTAAACATCATCCTCTTTGGGTTGCTAAATTGAAAATGTTTTGTAGATCTGAAAATGTTTGAGTGCGCTTGATTTTCTTTTTTAAATTCTCTCCATATAAAGATCTCTCTATTACATCTCTCTGGACTCAGAGAAGTGAATACATCTCAGTTGGCTCACAAGCTACGAAAAAACGTCTTCCTCTTCCCGTCTGATGTTTATCTCTGCCGAGTAGTACGTCCTTCTTTCTGTCTGTGTGATTCATGTGAGTCCCAAGATGGCCTTATTCTCTCATGAGTGGCAGAGCCTTATCTTGATAGTAATTGAGTGTACTTTGCAGACTCTGGTCAGATGTTTGTATCTTCTGCCTCAATCTGTACTGTATCAAACAGATTTGTGTTGTGTATGGCAGATATAGATGATAAACAAAAACAAACCCGGGCTCAAGTAGAGCAACATTATTGTGTCATATTTGTTCTGGGTCAGCAGAGATGAAGCCATCAGCAAGACATTTTTTACTTATCCCTTATGCCCTTATGCTGTGATGCATAAGGGATATGTAAAAATATCCCTTATGTATCCCAGCATAACCGTTAGCGTGCAATTTCTAGTATCATCCATGGCCTTAATCTCTTAGATTTATTTCCCAGTTTTCTGTAAATTCAGTGATTAACCCTTTGTTGAAACCATTAAATCTGGATACAAGTAAAGAACGCCTGAATGTCAGATAATATGATCTTAATTCACCCTTTCACCTCCTCAATAAGTCTTTCATCTCAAGGCATGGGTATTGTTTCTCTTAGCAGGGGAGCTGCTGTAATCTGATTTCATAACAGGAAAAGAGGAGCTAGTAATCTCATGCTGCACACACACTGTCTGCTTAATCCTCTGCTTCCTTTTGGAATCATATACATCAACCACCTCCAGTGCCCTTCAGGATTGTGACACGGTCCCCACGTCTGTTTGCACCATGTTTACAATCTTTGTTTGACACCTGATGCTAAATGTTCATATTCGATACGGTATTTTAAATGCTGTAAATGAAGCAAGCTTTTAGGCTGAAGAATCATCCCTAAAGAGCATGTTGTTAATGCACTGTTACAGAAGCAACATTTGACTTCATGGCCCGACACTTGGCAAGATGCCCATGCAAAATATAAACATCGCGGAACAAAGGTGCATTTAGAGGGATGACAGCTCTATTTTTAAAAGCAGATACTGAAAGTAGCAATATTGCAAATGTAACTGCATCATGACGTTTTTTTTTTTTCTTGTTAGAGAAATGAGAATACATAATGTGGCCTTCTTTTAAGACGTGTTTCATATTTTAGTCACATTAATAATTAAACTAGTTCCCTTTTGTTTTATCATGTCCTCAAATAAGATTCCAACTTGGCTCCATGCTGGCCATGCTGTTCACACACTTTGCTGACAGTAGACCAATCAGCACCTTCACGCCCCTCTTTTTCATGCTTACTCCCACTGCTTGATATGTGTCAAAATTCTCTTGGTTTCCTTCCCTGCTTTCCTGGAGGAGGAGGAATTTCCTTGGGAAACATTCCACATTCCTGGCAACTAGAGAGCTGCTGGTGCAACTGAAATCAGCCTCCTTCAGTCTGGTTTCAGTACCCTTCTGTTGTTGACTAACAACCTGCTCTCTGGAAGGGAGCCAGGATTTGAGCTGTGGATTGTCCACTCTATTGAAAAGTTTTGCTGAACTGGCCCTGAGCTTTATGGTGATGAGGCATGCACTGAATGCTCACGTTGAATGTCTCACAAAGGGAAGAAAGGTTTGTTTCCCCCCGCGTGGACCTCAGTATGGGAGCGAGGCCAGATTCTTCTGTGGGCGTTACTGGGGTCTCTGCTAGTGAAGAGATTCAGCTTCCTGAGCCAGCAAGCGAGGCGAGGAAAGTGTCCTCTGATACAGGGAGGATACTGTCAAAATAAGCACACTGGGGACAGCGTCTCTCAACTCATATTTTCTCTCTTGTTCTTGCACTGTTTGTTTCCCACCTCTCCCATTGAGGCATTTCCTGAGCTGTATATGCCAGCAGCAACACAGACACCATTTTTTCAGACACAAAACATTTATGATGTTGATGAATGAGAAAACATGACAGACCATTTTAAAACATGAAGATTTGTCATCATGGCAGTCAGAAATCCTGTACTACATTTCTAGCTGAGTCTTCTCTTGTAAACAAACACAGACTGGCTGTGCAGTTATATTTATCCTTAGTCAAATCACTTTACCTTACACAACTGTCAGCCATACTCAAAGAACATTTCTTTCATCTCACTGAGTCTCATAAATAGAAGATTTTTGCCTTGTTTTGGCTAACAGCCCCAGAAAAGAATCAGCATCTTTGCCTTTTCTGTCTGGATGAGGACATAACAGTCCCTGGAGTGACAACTCTCAGATAACATGGAGTTGGATGCCCTGCTCGCTTGTCTAATCACAGATTAAGGAGTCTGAACTGTCTGGGTTCCAGTTTCTGTCCATGCGCCTTTGATCAGTTGACCCACACTGCAGTTGTGCCATCTTCTCTTTTTCTGTGAATTAAATTCAAGCAGCTTTATTTTAACAAAGAATTAAGTTAGATCTGCACTGGGGTGAAATTAAATTAAATATGAATACTTACTTGGTTAAGGAAAAAAAAATGGATGTTACTGTTTTAAATCTAGGTGCCGCAAAGCTTTGCACATGGGAACGTTGTATAACATAGTCTAAGATTAATATTAAAAAGGTGGAGCATTAACATAGATCCAACATCTCCCATCTTCATCTCACAAACTGCGTTAATTAACGATTCATGCTATAAAAATTGACATTTATCATATAGCCTTCACATGCGTATCTATGGTAATGTAAAAATAGCTGTGTGCTTGTTACTTGGCAGCAAACAGCGTCAGCCTAATTGGCATCACCTCTCTATTTTTACTCACCTTGTCATCTCTGGTGTTAAAATTACTGCTGAACTGATACAAAGGAAAAACATGATCTGTGTGCAGAATCTCTGAAGAAGCTGGGGCATGGATACAGTTGGTCCATTAGTCATTTGGATGTATAAAATGGGGGGTGGGGTTGTGTCAGGTTTTTAATCACTTTAGGGGGAAAAGTGAACTATTTGCTGATGCTGACCAGTGTATAGTTGTTTGCACAATTCCCAGTTCAGTGTCCTGATCATTTTTCTTGCTTGAAAGTCTTGTCTACTTTGCAGAAAATGGTACGAGTCGGTGCAGGTTTGGAAAGGAGTTTTTGTCAGCTGAAGTCCTTCTAGCATAATTAGCAATGACAACGGGCAAACCTTGCTTCGTCAGGCAATATTTTCTCCACTTGATTTATCATACTGCCATATCTGGTTCAGATACCATAGAGCTCAATACAGACACGAAGCATCAGTAGAACCTGAATAAAGCCGATTTCTTCTTGTTTCTTTTCTTGGGAAGCTGAGGGTGTTTCTAAATTCCCAGATCACTAATGAGAGCAGACAGATTCGGTGTGGTGGATGCAAGAATTAAAGGGCAGACCTAATCCTGTCTGATGCTCAGCAGAGGCACCATATGTCAGTATTAAATATGTATAGTAAAGCTGCACTGATCCTTTAGATGAAATGTCAGCAATGCTTAAATGTAACTGAAAGATATCATCAAGTTCACTCAGATTCAATGCCGTGTTATTACATTGGAGATAGGGGCAGCCATATACTCTTTGCTGGCTAGGTTTTACAGCTTTGAAAATTGATTCTGCTTATTCATATTTATATTAAAGGTGGTAGATTGTCAGGCTGTGTTAAACAGGACTAGGGACTTCAGATTTACTGTACAATATCATGAAAACTCAGCTGGGGTCTATTCTGACGTGGAGCAATGGATGTGTCAAAGCTCCTGGGGGTCAATGCAGCGGTCTGGCTGGCTTTCCCTTGCCAGCCCTTTCATTGCACTTTCATCTTTTCACAATGCAGCCCATTCATCATGGCTTTTAAAGATGAATCATTGGTGGTTTTTAAAAAAGGCTTATATAAGCTCAGCGTGCTATAAATCCTAGTCTCCCACAGGCTGTGTACATTTTAATATATTCATGCTGTTTAATTCCATTCCAAACATTTCTTAGCATGTGCGGCTATACAGTAAGATTTGCATTATACTTCTTTGTGGATGTGCACATGGACTGCTTTAGTCACCAGGAATCCATTGTTATCCTTACACTACCTTCTATTTGGCTTTGAGGGCACATGCTCAGTTGGTGTCCTTGTTAGTATAGTAGCAGTCATGACAGATTGGAGTGATACAGGAACATCCTTATGGAGCCTTGTGTACATTCACTGATCCACTCTAGCATCAGAAAGTGATACTTATATAATGAATAAAATGATATTCAGTAATGTTGTGTTTTACAATTATCCAACTATCTCTGGCAACAAATAACTGTCCCAGATTTAGAGGAAACTGGCCTAATGTTAGCAGTGTGCCCTGCCTTCTTTTTGTAATTTAAATCTTCTAAACATTGTGTTTTTCCAATATTTAGTTTCTTCTTTTTAAAAAAACTTAAATTTTCCTGGTCACTAGGCTGGACAGAAAGAGTGGAACAAGGCTTCGCTACTAAGCTTTTGATCGAACCAATAGACCAATTGCAGAAGAATATTTCTGGCAGGAAGACCATTCACCTTTAATAGGATTGTAAAATTCAGCCACAACATTGTCAGTGGCAATTACCATTCACCTGTATCTATTGGAGTAGTGAATGAAGAGTCACTTGGAAGCTATTGGATACAGCAGACAGGAACCTAAATACACATTTACCTTTATTAAAATAATGTATTATCAGTATCATCTGCATGCTAGCGAGATACTATCTTCCTTGTTATTTTCTGTTATGATGTGCTGTATGTGATGATGATCTGGTCAAGGTATCTTCGGATCTGATATTGCCTGTGCTATGTCTGGTCTTGTCATGTCTTGCATTTCCTATACAAACATCGGGTTGCTGACCTCACCAGTATGTGTCCAGGGCAGAGACAAAAGAGCTGTTTACCACTGCAGAAACACAACAAAGGATGGCAACTATTTACTGAGCTCCTGAAAATTACTGTCAGATCACTGAGGTGTGACTGCAACATGGAGTTGTATTTTTAATTAGTATTAAAGAGGCTGGAGAGTTGAATAAGAAGCTAAAGTAGCCTGACAGATCACAGTGGGAGCGTCGGCAACTGAAAGCATTTGTTTCAAGGATTCTTACTTGCTGACTCACAAATCATGTTACTGGGTTGTGTTAACCCAGTTTAGGACCAGTTTGGTAATTTGGTAGAGCTCCAGTAGAACTGGGAAAAGTGCTTTCTCAGCATGTGGTTTACTGGATGGTAAATATAGGGCCAGGTTAAATGTAAGCATGCATTTCCTGTTGTTATTTAACAGCAAGCTTAGCATTTTTTGACTTGCCTCTAACAATGGTTTTCCCTTTGACCCATATTTATATCAGCCAGAAATATACAACTTGCTACCCGTTATTTTCAAAGAGGAGTCTACCAGAACGTCCTCACAACAAGCACATACTGCTTAAACCTCTGATTCCCACTTCTCAGGCATAAATCTTTTTTCATCTGAGTATTTGAGGTAAAGTACTGAAGGCTTAGTTCACCAAACTGAAATAAAATCTAGCACTGAGCTGCGATGCACCATTCACTTGTAAAATTACATAATGTGTTCAAATAATCCCGCAGTCATATTGTACCACTGTTCATGGTAGCCTCATGACCAAGAACTTCATAGAGACCTCATTACAGAGTGTTATGACCAATCCCTCCCCTACCTTTTTTTTTAATCACATCTGCCAGGGTGCTTTCATACCTGACTGACGAAACCAATGGAAAGTCATGCATCAACTGGCTCTAGAAAGTAAAAGTTCAATTCAGCAATGACCTAAACTATGTATTGAATATGAATGCTTCCTAAATGCCAGTATTTCTCTTTTGCACAGTATTAATTATAACCTGTACACTGTTTGTGGTTTGAATCTGTGTAAGATTTTTTTTTAAAGAAGTATTTCCTTTCTCTTGGGGTTTTCTCAGTGTCCCTGTTCCTCCAAAAATCCAAGGAAGTTGTGCACTTAGCCATAGTTTGTCAAAATATGATTTGTTGAAATAAACTGAGCATGCAGCTGGAGAAGAGAAAAACCAAAGACAGCACCCTGTAGCACAAGTCTGTGATGTTTCACTTGGAGCTTGACAAACATAGTCAGCTGATGTTACTGATAAATTTAGGTTTGCTATTTTTATTTACAGAATTAAATGCAGAACATTTGATTGGTGTCCTTTAGCGAATTCCTTGCAAATTCCTTAAATCGTGCATATAGACTCAGTGCCTCTGAATCAACAGTTGCAATGCTATCAGCACTTTCTATAGTAGAGTACACATCACAACTGAGCAGGCGTTGCTTCAGAGTTGAGCGTTGGCTTCATGTTATGTTAACAGTTTCCGAAATACATTAATGAACAGTTCATAAAAAGATTGAGTTGTTTTAGTTTTCAGACTTATGGGGGACTCTGTTTTCATTAGCTGTTATATGTTTTATTACCGTTAAAACTAGGCAGTAGATTTAATCACCACAGGAGTTGAATTGCTCTCTGTGAGTTCAAGTATTTGATATTCAAAAGATTTAAGCATTTGATTGCATTGTAAGGATTCTATCAAGCTTAGTGGAGTGACCTCAGAGGGCTATACTATGAAGGTCAAGACAGCCAGAATTTCTTTGTATTAGCTGGCTTGACAAAGCCTAAAATCTCAGTTGGAGATAACTGTTATCAACTTTTCTGTTAAGCCACGCTTTTTTGCTTAGGTCCTGTGCACCCTCACAAAAAAGGGGTTTCACAGATTATATAAGTCTTCTTACATGAAAAACGATCCCTGTGAGTGCACCAAACTCCAATCAAGGATGTTCAGTTGAGCAGATGATGGTGATGATGATAAACGTGTGATTAAAAATCTATCAAGATCTTTATTATAATATAACGCAACGCTGTTGTAAATAAGATGAGATTAATGCTGCAGAAAAGTGTTTATCTTGGGATTTATGACACCGGGTGGTAAAATAAACATTTAAATTCAAGTTAATTATATTATGGCTGAGTAGACTCTTGGTGCTGCTCTTTATTTCTACAGTGACAGCTGCACATTAGAACTCTGAAGTGTTAAACTGGATACATTTAAACATTATATATTACTGTCCCATAGCCTAATAAAAGATGTGGGAAGCACTTCAGTTAGTTTGCAGATCAAAGTAAAATTAGTGTTAATGAGAGAGTATTCATGGTGTGTGTTCTGCGTTCTAGTAGCTGCAGTTCCAGCAGTGTAAAAGATACTTAGCAGCTGATTAGATTTAAGTGTAACATGATCAATACATTGTCTGCATCACCATTTGTATACATGCATATTCCTGTGACAGTGCAACAAAAACAGTTTGCACTTCACACAGTGGTTTTAGAAAGGGATGGCTTAACATCCATCCATCCAGCAGAAATAAATCTATAATTCACTTATAACATGTTGTGGATAAAAGAATGAGTAAAAATATGGTGCTTCACGATATATGTTCTGCATAACTTAGCCAGGTAAAGAGAGCCGCTTTTGTGACACAGAAAACTCTGACTTTAATCTTGACATAGCTCACTAAGTCATTAATCTCACTTTGTAGTACACCCCTCTGTTAAGGGATAAGCTGCCATCGCTGTAATGTCTGACTCAATTCTGGCCTTTTGACATTCAGCAATGTGCTGATATAAAAATGGACAGACAACACGGTCCCCCTAAAGCCTATGACTGCAGCTTTAAAACCTCTTTGGCACCATACTTGCCACCCTACGAAGAGACACTCTTATCATAGAGCTGTTTGCTTCCATTTTTTTATTGTTATGGCCATGTGTGTTTTTTTTTCCTCACACAAATACTACAGAAATCAGGTTTTACCAGATTAATTGCTTCTCTTGTTCCCTTTGTCTGGTCAAAGCCTCTTCCTGCTCTGTCGCTGTGACCATCAGAAGATTTCATTCAGGGAATTAAAGCCCAACCAGCATATGGCCATCTGGCACAAACAACTAGATATTTGGGGGCTAAAATAGCTTTTGCATGCAAGCAAGCCTAAGTGCAGGCTAAGCTCTCATGGCACATTCTGCTTTTTGAACTTGCTTAAGCTCATGTATTTGATCTCATGTATTAGTCCTCATCAATCATAATGTACATTTGTATTTAAAAAATACTCTAGCTACTTTCAAATGTCGTATCACACTTAAGTTTACAACTGCTTTGCAGCCTCTATTGCTTTGTCATATTTGTCTAAACTTTAAAAAATGTGAAGTAGAACTTTTATGTGGGTGTGTTGGCATTTAGATCAGCGAATGCAGGGCTTTGT
>VUQG01034755.1:0-31650 GCA_015106755.1 Etia nguti | reverse complement strand
TTTGTTTTGTGCCTTTTCACTTTCTTTGCAGTTTGATTGAAAGATGATGAATAAAATATTAAAAAGATAGAGAACATAAGTGGTTTGCAGCCCGGACAAACTCAGGAGTTCCATAAGCGAGCCCTCCAATGAATAGACTTTTCCTTGTTTTTGCTGTAAGTGAATGAAATATTAAGTAGCAGTAGCTTTTATACTAGTGTAACTTTTATTTGGGTTAAGTTATGCGACCAGACGTGAAGAAATAATAGTGTTGTTGAGGAATGCAGTGCTGTAGCTTTTCTCTTCAGGGACCTAGACTGCAGAGAATTTTGCTTTTTGTCAGTCCCCCATGTATAAGCTGGTACCATATGCAGCCTTCTTAAGAATTTCATGCACTGCATTATGCTCAGGGGTGCTTTATTAAAATGAATGCAACTGCATTTACATCTCAGGCAGAGAATACGTGAAATAATACGTTAAAACCACTAAAAGCATTTCTTTTCCCCCTATCTGTGGAAGCCCCCCAGCACATATCCAGCATAGACTGTCTTTTTCATTGAGCCCTCTGTTACATCACTCATTCTCCATCCACCACTTCCCTCTGCTTTGTGCCTCTGACAATTGCTGTGCAGTGATCCGAGGGCATGGAACTGGCAAAACATCAACTAGAATGCTGACCAAGGGATTACAGGATGAATTACAAAAGTGTGTTTTTTGTTTAGGCAGCATATAGTTAAATTCAGAGGGTTTGTTTGCCTCCCTTTCAGCACAATGCACATTTGCACATTCATTTGTGTAAAGAAGCATGTCCATATTTGCACAATAAACCTTTTGATGGTCCTGTATATGTTTATATTTTTTTTTTGTTCACTGGAAAAAAACTGTCCAAATTACAAAACAGTTGAAGAGCTACGGGTGTTTGTCATTTCAACTGAGACGAATGTGCATTGGAAAAACGTCAAGAAGCTGACAACCCAGCTATAGTCCTCCTGCGTAAGCACCGTTATCAAAATAGGGCTTTTATTTTTCTTGGAATTTTGATTACTTTAACTGCTGGCTCTTTGTAGGCTCTTAAGTTTAGAAGTGTTCTTATCACCTGTGACATGCAAATACAGATGTCCAGGAATAGTTTACTGATAGTAACTGCATGTACTTCTAAGGGGCAGTACATCTTGGGCAACCAGTTTTCAAAGATGTTGATGTAGACAGAGTGAACGGCGGTTCACGCCAGAAATACACTTAACTAATGTTGTGATGATGTATTTTTCTGTAGTAAGCTGATTGTTGTCAGCCTAACAGTGGAACTGCATACAGTGGAAATAATAAATACTTTTAGCCCCAAGATTTCCATTAGACATGCACTAATTCCAGTTTTTTTGTTTTTTGGAGTGATGACTTAAGTTTAGTAACATTTATTCTTTGATGAATCTGCACCAGCTTGAAGGACTATCTATCGCTACCACTCAATTAAATTTGAGAAATGGTAGCATTAACTTAAATTTAAGTACAGTATATCTGTCTTTAGCTTACATGTTTTCCATTTCTGAGTCATGCTGTAATCGCACCTCAAAACACAGTTAATGACGGACTGTGCCTTTGTGTTGAGCTTCTTTAAGCTGTCCCTGAGCTGAGCAGATTGTGTTTGAGTTAAAGCTAAAAGCTTCACTGAAATTCTAGCAAAAAGAGAGGAGACTTTGGAATGAACTGAGGCTATGCAGATTTCTAAGAATGATTGAAATGAGGAATCAGATTATTGACCAGTTATAAAGTGCGTGTCCATTTCCAATCTTATGATGGGAAGCTAAGGCCCCTGGGGTTCCAGTCTTGATTTTTAATTTCTTTTTTACATAGCATTTGAAGTCTGTGAAATATAGAGTGTGTGTGACTTAAGCAGTCTCCAGACAGTCATATAATTTTACTAAACTCAAAGAGCTGACTCCAGAGGAACCTGTGTTAGGCCTCCTCGTGAAAGAAAGCCAGCCTGGCTGCAGAGAGTAGATAACAAAAAGAATTATTAGCTGTGCAGAATATGTGTCTGACCGACTGCCACTTTGCTGTCCACCTTTTAATCCAACTCTCATAATTGATTTTCCTCTGATGTTCATACATCTCTTTGATAAGGGTTGAACCAAAATATTCAGTCTTCAGAGGAAGAGATAGATTGGCTTGACTATTACTCTGCAAATTCTGTTGTTTTTTCCTTATTCTGGTCAGAGTGAAATGATTATTCTTATACAAAACTGAACTTTTAAAACTTCAAATGCTTCTTTTACATCTGTACCTTTATTTGTTATTAGCAGAGAGAAAAGATAAGATGATATGTAAACCCTTCCATAACCCACAATCACAGGGCTCTTATCTGAAACCAAATATTTGGCCACAACTGTTTGAGTGTACTGCCTGATAAGTTGTTTTGTTTGTCCAACACAGATAAAAGTGAAAGGATTCAAGTGTAGCTACAGACAGACAGTCTTTTACAACAGCAACTTCACAGTCTATTTTGCATCCGAGAAACACTGGAAAAGATTAGTTAAACCTAAAACCAAATACAGCATAAAGAAAGATTTGATCTATAAGGTACATTTTTTCTGCAGTTCACAGCTTCCCTCTGTCTCATAAGAAGTGTTGATTATATTGATTTTTGTTTTTGCAGTAATACAATTTCAGTTCCATGGTTAGCCCAGAAAAAATTGATGACTGGCAATAAACTACCAGAGAAATGAGGTTGTGTTTATAGTTGGCAAGGTTCCTTGTGTTTGCTATTTCAGCTACAGAGATTTCCATGCAAATCCTTTATCTTTCCTCTGCTTGTCTGAACAGTTCCTTGCTTGTCTGGATACTTTTACTTGCTTAACACAAATGGAAACATTTGCCACCTCCATAGTTTTGATTTCCTTGATGATAACTGAACACCTGCTTGATCTAAAAGGCAGAAATGGCCATGCAATCTAATGACCTTGCTTTACTTTAGAGGCAGAAAAGGTTAACAGTTAGTAATGGTGTAGTGAGTGACTTGGGTGCACTAATGGACTTAGATGGAGCAGCATTACTCATGCAGCTGAGTGATGACATACCAGCCGGGCCGAGGCAGCCAAAATGATACCAAAGCCACCAAAATAATGCAGTTGTGACATCATTTTTGATGTGCCATTTGAAAGGAAGTCAATGGTGAACTTAAGCATCCTGTTATGATTTGTAGGGTCTTTACACATAGCAATATTCGAACCTAGCATTCTTAGTCCACTCTTCTCTGTTGAAGGTAAAAATTTATTGTAAGTGATGCAAGGACAGTTGAGTGTGATGTATGGAGTTTGGATGCCAGGTCAAAACCGTGAGTTCCTTCTTGTGTTTCTTTTGCTGTTTCAGAGCAGTTTTTGTGATGTGACAGGGCTCATTAGTCTACCAGTGAAGGTCGCTGCCATGGTAGATACACAACAAATGTATAAATTCTTCCCTAAAGTTCATCTTTTATCAGATAACTTTCTGAGCAGGTGTCAATGCAACCTTCCAGTCATTTTGTAGACTGTAATCCCCTCTCAAATTCAGCCTGTAAAGACCTTATAACAGGATTCTAACATAAATAAACTCAGTGTATCACAATGATAACCCAATCAAAAAAGCTTAGCTAGCAGTTTATTGGCTGAACCAGCACAAGCATTGAAATTAAAAGGAATTTAATGGGCTCTTATCAACTGGGAAACAGAAAATATGTCACTTATCTTTCCTTTCCACTGCCCGTTCACAGAACTATTGAATTGGAGACTGTTTTATAAATTCTGCACTCACCCTGCCTTTCCTTATGGATTGATAACACTGTTTTGCTTTGGTCCTATTTGGCACAGAGAGGCGTGCTATGATTCCACCCCAGGGTCTCTCTGGGAATGTGGGAATGTTGGGAAAGAGAAAAAAAAAGGAGGATTAATGCAACTTTTGAAGGGCTCCTGCAAGCCCCTATTTTTATCTTGAGCGTGCGCCAGTGTCTGCTAAGTGGAAGGGAGACCACACACAAATAGCAGCCCCCCCCCTCTGTTAATAAAAATCACACACCATCACAATCCTTTCTGAAACTAGTTAAATTGTCCTTGAACCATTGTGTATTACTTATTTTACCACATTGATTAGTGCTTTTGTGCAACACCTGGTTTGTCACTGAAATCACAGTTTGAGTGGCAAAGTAAACTGGCTCTGTGTAGGAACACAGGGCCAGCCTGGCACCAGGCCACAACAGATGGCCATGAGTTTCACTTACAACACAACACACTGGCAGGCAGGAGTGGTGATAACACTTCTAATAATAATTATAATAATAAAAAATTAAAAAAATCCCCAGTACCCTAGGTGACCCCCTTCAGTGCCTGAAGCCGTTTTGATTACATGTGAATCAGAGTCTGCAGAGTGAGTGTGTGCGAGGAGAGATAGCTGTGATGGGATAGAGATGTTGTTAAACCATCAGCCCTACTTTCGGTCTCTCTCTCTCTCCTTGTGTCCTGACAGAGAGCTATGGCCGACTGATGAGTCATCGTCACAGGAAGGCAAGCTGAATCCGAGCACTACCTAGAAGATTTAACATTTAATTACTCCAACCTCAAATAGATTTGCAACTGTTATTCCAAGGCAGATGAGGTACTTTATGCAGCCAAGTGGACTGTCATCACTAAGTGGGCCTAGAGAGAGTCATCACAGGAACACAGAGTTCCTGACCTGTTCAGATATATTTTTTTATTCATAATTGAATGTGTATAAATATTTTGGGACACTTGGAAAAACCTCCCTTGGAATTTACAATTTGACTCTTAAAATCTTATTTTAAACTATTATTTTACTTGTTAAAGCTATCTTTGAGCCTTTATCAGCAGTAAAAAAAAACAAACTGTTTGTCATCCTCCGGTATGGAATAATAAACAACCACTCCATTTTTGTCATCTGCAACACCACATTTTTCTTTGTACTGAACAGTATGAGTCTTTATGAAACATACTCGTCTAGCAGGCAGTGCCTGGATGAAGTGAGTATAGCAAAGTGGCTCTTGAAAAAAAATTGAGTGATTGGATAGTTATTTGTTTGATTTGTTTTTCTTTCTTGTCTGCATCTCTGGCTCAAGCTGATCACAATTTAATCCAACAAGGCTGGTGGGAAAAGTGGGTCAGGAGGAAGTTCAGTAAACTTGGCCTGAGAGCTGTTGACTTTTTTGTGGAGTATCTCACTGCAGAGGGAAGTTTTTTGGGGGAGCTGGTGTTGGTGAAAGGAAGCAGAATTGTGAAATAGTTGTATAGCCGTGACAGAGGAAAGGAATTTTGTGTGTGTGTGTGTGTGTGTGTGTGTGTTTTTTTTTTTTTTACTGATTAAACATTATGTGTTACTGAATTCGATGGCTTCGTTGTACTTCACCCATCCTGGATCACAGCTTAACAGCTCCCACTTAAAAAAAACAAAGATTTTTTCCTCATCTTATTTAATCATAAACACGACAGTGAATCCCATAACCCTCTGTGCTCAGTATTTTAATGTGTAGCATCATGCTCAAACAGCATTTGCAGGCTTCACTAATGGTACTTTACTGCTTTGTGGCTTGTCAAAGCATCTGTGCTATGCCATCTTTTAGAAGGAATTTGCCCATTAACCAGACAGTATGAATTGTAAAGCAGCAGCACTTTTGTGTATCATCTGTTTACAAAAAGGCCATAGATTTTTCCCTAAGAGGACACAAAGCTGAATAGAAGTAGGATTGAACACTTGGCTTCTTGCTTTGATTTCTGGATATTGTCCATTATTACTGCCATGCATGCAGACCAACACAAGAAAAGACTGTGGCAGCAGTGAGTGCTGTCATGTGGGCTGTGTGTTTTTGTTTTGTTTTTTTTACTGAGATTCTACATCAAGTAATGAAGGTGCTTCTGTACTTGTGCCTTTACTTGGGTCTTTTTCTCAAGCTCTGTTGTTTTCTTTTCCACAGGCTCTGCACCCTCACACTGAAAAAGCTGGTCGTCCTCAAAGAACTGGATAAAGAGCTGAACTCTCTGTCTATAGCTGTCAAAATACAGGTGGGTGGGTTAATCTCCCCAGTGTGATTGGAATAACAGGCTCAGTTGTAAGATAGCAGTGTGTCACCATCTGGAGTCTGTGCTTCACTGCTTCTGAAGTCTTTACTTTATGCTGTTGAATGTAATTGCAAAGCCTAGACACTGAGAAGACAAGCTAGTAATCCTGCTGGTTGATTTGAAGAAAAAACAAAACAAAAAAAACCTCCCTAGGTGAACAGGAAGCTGTGGTGATTCACGTGCACTCAGGTTCCTTAAATGGCAGACTGGCATTACCATGCTAAGCAGTAGCATTAGCACCGTAAGACAGAGTGTGTATGTTTCATTGATTGCTTGTGCATGCATGCCTCGCCTAATCTCGGTGTTATTCAACACTTGCGTTCAACATATTGTATGGAGGTTACTTTGTACGTGCTTTTAATATCAGGTTTAAAAAAGCTGAGTGTTTTGGACAGTCTTTTTTAAACAAATTAATTATCTGTCAAAACAATGACCCTAAAATATAGCCAGAGTCTTAAAGAACAACCTTCAGCAACAAGATGAACAAGAGTTTGTTTGTTTTTTAGACCACATTGCCTCAACAGAGTCCTCACTTAACATTATGAAGCCTGGGTTTACATGGAGATGAAAGTACAAAGTTGTACTGTCATGTTTTTACTATTTTCAGTTAAATGTATGATAAAATTTTTAATATAAAAGACACTTTAAAAAAAAATCCCACTCTTCGTCATTTGACTTTTTAAAAAAAAAATCCCACTCTCAAAAGTACCCCCCTTTTTTTTTATATTTAATTGAAAATGTGTCTATGTAGTACTGGACTAGACAATTCTGTTCTAGAGGAACAAATCATCCTCTCTTTACTATCATCCTGAAGGAGAAAGAAAGCAACCAAATGTGGCTTTATCCATGAGCTACACCGTCTCCAGAGCGTGAAATCTCTCCATTTCTGCTGAGCTGCCCGGAGGACAGCAGAGCGAAGCTCTGTTCACGATGGCTCTGGAACTGGAGCATTAAATGCAATTTCTAGCAGGTTTGGTTAGAGAGAACAGAGACACTGAGGGGATAAAGAGACAGTCGGGGAGGATGACAGAGGAAAGGAACGGCTTTGTTTTCAGTCAGTAAATGACAAAGCTTCATTACTGCATGTCATCGGGTTGTCTCTTCAGCACGGTCTGTGGCCTTCTCTATTCTTTCTCTGGGCCTCATTAGGTTAAGTGGCCTGCATGCACACACAGAGCCCATGTGAAGACTAATCATTTGGATCGTCTACTTAAACTGAAGCAGAAAGAATGATGACATTGCATTTTAGTCTGCAAAAAGTTGTTGTTTTTTTAATTTTCCTGGCTCATTTCAAGTAGCTACGTGTAATACATAGTTTTCCATATGTTTCTTCTACGTGTGTACTCTATGATAACACATTTTTTTCCTGTCTTTTCTGTGTACAAGTGACTGAGGCTGTAGGCAGGCCTTAATGTCATCTGGATTGTGATAGGAGAACATCATTCAATTCTCATTTTAGTGCAAGTTGTTGTCCAAAGCACTTCCATTTGCAGTATACTTAGATATGATCCAATTATGTGTCTGTGCGTGTCTGAATTACACTGTATTGGGTGAAAGCAGAAGCCTCAAAACCTTTAAAATCTATTTAATACAATTTCACAGTGAGCTCTCATCCCTACCCTTAATCCTTCTCATTGCAGCAACAAAAAAAAGGGGGGGGGGTCCAATTAAGGGAACTGCAAATGTTTAAAAAGGAAACCTTGAGACAGTGTATAGTTGAACTTGTTTTCACAGGCTTGTAAAGCTTGGGAGAATGTCTGTAACATAGCCCATCTGGCCCCAGAAAGACAGTCAAAGTTTGCAGCAGGGGAGCGAGGATGAGAGAAAGGGAGGGCCAAAGGACATTCAGTACAAGCTTTCCCTGCCAAGGCTCTGTATTGTTAATGCATGTCATGCAGTTTCAGAGTGTTCTGCTTTTGTGCCTTGATTCATTGTACTAGCCAGTGAGCATGAGGGTGCATATAAGGCCTCTTTGTAGAGCTCAAGTTAGTGACAAGGTCAGACTTGGACAGAGATTTGACACTATTTCTTTATATAAATATATCTATACTTAACAAAAGCTGCAGGTACTGTCGAGGCACTGGCAGCACATTCCTCTCTGGAGCATATTGTGCCATTAGGTTAGATAGAAAAAGAAATGAATGATTGTTAAGTGTCAGCAAAGCTTAAAATCCTTTAACCCTCAGTGCTTCAAAGTTTTGTATCTGTTCTTTAATGTCTCACCTTCTGCTTTTTAAATGCATGTTGTTCTCTTTCGCCTTTTGTGAGTTAAGCTAGAAAGTTGCATTGTGTTCTCTCTGCGTTGAATTTTAAAGACATAGAAGTACTTAAACCAGTTCTGGATTTGGACACAGTGGAGTGCTTAACAATTATTTTATGAAGCTAAAAAAAAAAAGAGTTCTTGTACCCCGAGGCAATGTCATATTAAATATGTTAAATACTTACATAAGTGGTTTTCCTACTGCCGTCCCACATTGTGTCATAGCAAAATTGTTTATTACCCTTTATTTTCACATGATTGCTCAGTACTAGAAATATAACAAAAGGGTTTAAGTGTGTATAATGCAATATATGGTTGTATGCATGTATGCGTTGTGGTGATACATATCTGCACCATTATATTGATAAAACTTTAAAATGAACGAACAGTCCGATCATCTAATTACTCTTTTTTTCTGGGTTGCCAGGGAAACAGTCAAAGTAGGTTCTTTGTAGAAACCTAATTACTGCTGCTTGTACCTAAAACCTTGGTACTTTCTCTCTGCTAACAGGTTGTATCTATATGAGATGATGTTTTCATAGTTCATCTGTTAAACTGTGAGTTTTGGCATTAGGCTCAGCTCTATCGTCACTGTTACAGCACCTGCCGATCCCTCTGTCAATCTCTTACTCTATTCTTTCCCACTTGTGAACAAAACTCTTGAGTTACTTTTACTACTTGACTTGAGGCAACTACTCTTTCCCAACATATGGCAGGCAGTCCACCCTTTTGTAACTAAGGGCAGTGGTATCAGATCCGGAGGTGCTAATTCTCATTTCACCTGCTTTGCACTCAGCTGCAAACTACTTCAGTGTCTACAATGTCTATAAAGTTTATGCCTAAAAGCTGCAAATAGAATCTGTGACAAAGCTAGGAGTGGTTTAGTTTGTCCAATGTGCCAAAGAATGCCTTGAAAAGGAAGCCACTTAATCACAAGGACATACAGACAGATCCACGCATTATCACTTAGAACAAGATTTTACAAGCCATCTGACCTGAAGTGTATTGCAGTGAAAAAAATGACCCCTCTGGTGTCTTGTGATGATTCCTCAGCACACATTCAACTATTTTATTTGGTATCTGTTACATGATTTGGCAGCTCTTGCAACAGTCAGATCCAATGTCGTACGCACTGCGTGGGACTATTCCATGAGTTTCTCTCCTGGGTATTAAGACAGACACTAGATATCCTCACTACTGCACACTGCTCACCAAGTCTTATTTATTCTCTCATCAGATAGAGCAGGTACCTGAACTAATCTTTGGGTATTTATGAAATTTTTATATCTGTCAATGGGATGGCACAGCACTGCCACTCTGTCAAAACATCAGGAGGCTTGACATGCTATTTATTTCCTCATAATCACACTTTAGTTCCCACTTTTAAGTTTATAAGAGGGAGAAAAAGATGCTTAGTTGTGGAAATCTGTAACTTGGCAAAGAACACGAGAGACTTTAATCCAAGGCATATCACAGAAATCTAAGGAACTGCTGAGGGCTGAGACAG
Source organism: Etia nguti (assembly GCA_015106755.1). Lineage (NCBI taxonomy): Eukaryota > Metazoa > Chordata > Actinopteri > Cichliformes > Cichlidae > Etia > Etia nguti. Next base: position 21,806 of record VUQG01034755.1, on the reverse strand, counting down.
GTCATCTGAGGACACGCTGTGTGTTGCTATCTTTACATTTACACTTACTAAAGAGACGGCATTCAGCCTGTGCCATTTAAATCCCCCGAGAATGTTAGGTCACCATATCATTGTGCCAGAACCCAGTATTAGCTTAGGTGATGAGACTTTCTCAACCAGATTAACAGACAATTCTCCACAAGAATAGAAAGCATTAGGTAATGAAGCTAATTTTGGTTATGAGTAGTAGCTTGAATATCAGTTGATATAAAAAAGTATAATACAATAGCTGTGTGAATGCGTTTATACTAATAACTTTCTTAATGTTATGCTCTTAGTTCTACGTGAACTAGAGATCGCTCTCAAAGTATGCTTAAGAATACTCACAGGTGTTTCCAATATGTTGAGTATAGCAGGTTTTTGATTAGGGAGTTGCTGGTTTAAATATATTAGCACAAGCTATTTAACTTATCCTAGTAGAAGCAAAGGAGTTGAGGACTGTTTGTACTAGTCTACCACAAGGCGCGAATCTGCAAAAATGTGTGAATGTGAAGGAGGCTGGTACTAAAATAGGGTATGCACACTCACTGTTGTCTGCATTGATAACCGGTTAAGAAAAAACACAAAATATGTGATTTGTTGAATTTGAATATGTGATTTTTTTAAATATATTTTTTTACTTAAGTTGTTCTTTGATCTTTGTGTGGAGGATTTTTAGTCAATTTATCAACCAAGTAGCATCTAATGATTTCATGTCTGTGATCCTTTGTGTTTTTGAACTGTTTCTTGTTTGTCCTGATGAAAACCAAACAAGCGCTTTCAGCCTTGGTTTTGGATATCTGCCAGTACCAAGTACCTGTCCAATACCAGTGTTAAAATAATACGCTGTAGTCCCCACTTTCTGGATGAGACTAGGAATTGCCGTTTGATGTCCTCTTTTATGTCCATCGCTTTCTTACTGCTTTATAAGATAAACTGTAACAAATAAACACATCCAAGAATATAAACTTAATGAGTTTATACTTATTAGTAAAAAAAAAAAAAAAATCAGTGCAACCCAGATAGCGACAGTGAGAAATGGGAATGTTTTACAGTACTCACCTAATTTATTTACAGAAGTCTCATTTCGGTTTGCTCCATTTATGGTCTTACTAGTTCCAATTCCGTATCCTCACAGTTTCACTGTGGGTGCATGACTTCACACGTGCATTACTTATATAGTGTAGCTGTAAAGCAACAGTCAAGTTGAGGACATGTCATGTTACAGAAAAAACAATAAATCCTTCCAAACAAGTTAAACACTGACAGCAAAACCAACAGAATAGGCATCGTCGTCATCAACAGAGCTTTTATCAACACACATAACTGCTGTTGATCATAAACTACTGCAAACAAATAAAAAAAGCTGTTGCCTCCTACAGGCTGTTAGCTCTCCTGCTAGGAACTTGTGCACTGCTTCTAACATGTGCCTGTAAAAAAACAAAACAATTGAATGGTTTTCATCAGTCTGTTGTCAGCATTACCTGATATATATTTGTTGAGCCAGGATTGGACCACTAGGCCTTCACAGTGGAACATCCCGATCATGACCGTCTCACCGGCCACGACTGTAACTCTAGCTGTGGTTTTAAGCAATGAAGAAGGGCTGCGAGGCAAAGGCCCCAGCACATGTCCACAGGAAAGCAGTGTTTAAATAGCTGTGCCGAACACTGACCAGGTGTTTCAAATTTCCACCAATTTCTCTCAGCTCCGGAAAGGAACCCCCGCAACACAGAACAGACAGTCGCACCGCAAGAGGGCTTGGGAGTGTAACATTTCCCAGTTTCAATAGCAAACGCTGTCATTTTTATTTTTAGAAGAGGCTTATGGTGTTTTCAAGTAAGAGTAAGTCACTCCTGGAAGTCCCTGGGTGTGATGAGTTTTTGTCTAGCGTTTTTGTGACATTTTGCTTTGTTTTGTCTCCTACAGGGTTCTAAGCGTCTTCTGAGATCAAATGAGTATGTCCTCCCACCCAGTGGACTGATGGAGACAGATCTCGAACTCACATTCTCACTGCAGGCAAGCGCTCTGACATTATACTGTGAATTCTCACACAAATATGGCGGTTACTTGAGGAGCAAGAGCATGTGGAATCTGTTGTCTACCCCATTTATAGATTGACTAAGTTGTTTGTGCACCATTTCCTGTGTTGTTCTTGTTTACCTTTTTAAGGCATTAAAAAGTCGACTGCAATAGTAGAATGCAATTTATAGAGGTGAAAAAATTAAGTGAACAAGTTGTTTAAAAGGTAAAATTGCAAAAGTTCAGAAGAGTAAGAACTGGCTGAAATTACAGTGATGTTGAGTAAAGGCTTGAAACATGCCAGAAAGATGGAGATGACATGTAAAGATCTGGGACAGTGTGACTTCAGAGGGAGGCGAGTACATCCTTACTACGGTTAAATGTTGAGAAAATAGTGACGCAGTTTGTTCATAAATGCGTTTATGGGCTCTAGTCATGAAAAATTCTTCAATGGCAGTCCAGGAGCACAGTGGTTGGTAAAATACCAGATATATCTGATGACTTTAATAATATGCCCGTTGCCACAGTATATGCTGCGTTTGATGGCAGTTATGTGTGGGACGTCTAACCATTTGTCAGATTAGGATAAAATACTGCCTGGAAGTAAAAACAGTCAGAACTGTTTTATAAGTATGCAGCAAAAGCTCTTACGTTTTACAGGACATAATGAATTTATTACATTGCTTATCTGACTTGATTTTTCTATTTTCAGTACCCCCATTTTCTGAAGCGGGATGCCAATAGGCTGCAGATTATGCTGCAGAGGAGAAAACGTTACAAGAACCGAACCATCCTGGGGTACAAAACTTTGGCTGTGGGAGTTATCAATATGGCAGAGGTACTGCACAATGCCTTAACTAAGGCAGTTTTTTCACTCACTTACTTTTGTTTCATTGTAAGCTGTTCTTGAGGAACATTTCATTTTGCTTGGAGCCTGCGATGGCATTCTTCTTTCACAGTGATTGACATGGCTATTTGCTTCTGTTTATCATGTCTTGGTTGCCAGAGAGAGGCCCTCCTGTGATGCACTTTTTTTTTTTTTCTCAGATGACTCAGTCATCACACATATTGCCGTATGAGATTATGAACCATCTGGATCTGCCTTCATATGCACTTGTGTAAAAACAGTGCAATCAGGCATGCTGTGCAGAAATACCTGAGTGAGAGCTGGATGTTTGTTTGAAGTAGAATATTTAATTATTTATTCATTTATTTTTTTGCCTTGATTGGAGTCCTTTAACGTGAGTGCAGAGCTCAGTTGGATCCTGCACGTATCTTCGGCCATCAAACTGCTATATTTGACTTTCAAAACGGCTGTATTTGTTTTTCTGAACAATGCCTGTCAGTGTTCTGTTCATCAGTGTTGATATCAGACACTGAAACTTTTGGTTGCTATCAGCCGTTGCACTGTATTCACTCTCTGCAAACAAGCAAAGATCACTGATCAACAACTCTCATCCACTCAAAACTGCACAAGGCAGAATGTGCTCCACGGTGGGAGGTTTTTTTGGAGGATCATTATTATCTCTGTCGCATGGGTGTCCTGGTCACGTTAAAGTACTGTGGCATTTTTGAGTGCCATAGTAAAATGTGGCTTAATCGTCAATATATAGGAAAAAGTCTTTGCTCTATGCATAATTAGTTTGTATGTGAGGCAGATAGCTGTAAAGGCAGATATTTAGACATAACTATTGAGTTCCACGTTTGTCTGTAGAAACTAAGGTGACAGTTCTCATTACAGCAGCTGATGTGCCTCTCCAAAGTTATTTTCCAGCAGGAGCCCCAGGACAGCAATTGATGGACATCTGGAAGCCAGACTAATGCATTATTGTATTTTAAAATACCACTCAGCTGTTGTGCTGTTTTGGTGCTTGCTGCAATGAAGCAACTCCCAGACCTCTATGAATAAAGCTAGATAGGCCATTATTGGATGCTGTTGGGCAATTACGTTGTCATCTGCTGTGGCGTAAACCCTCTCGTGCCCTCATTCTGAAACTATCGAAGCATTGTGTAGGAGGAAGTCGCTTATTGGACTTTGAATGGAACATTCAAAGTGCACCCCTGTCAGCGTTTGAGCAAAATGAGCCCACTCTCTGTACAGCAATTCATCAAGTGAAATATTGAAAGCACCCCACAGATGGAGCTCGGAACGAAAGCTCATTCCTTCTCATCTGATTCAAAACAGTTTATGTAAACTGTGTTATTCTGTTTGTCTGGGTGATATGCACAAATTGGCTTGGCTCCTTTAGACATTCAGTTTTTGTGCTAATGAAGATTTATTTAGAGGTAGCATAGCTGTCTGCTTGTAGTCAGTTGGTAAATCTCTGTGAGTGTAAAGCAGTGTAGCAGAAGCCATTTTGATCTCTGTTGGATCGTTATCTGGTCTGTAAAGAGACAAATTCTTCCATCCTGATTGTCTGCTGCAAAAAACTTTTGTATTTTCAATATTTGATCCCTCCTGCTCCAGCGTAGCTCAAAAAGATTGATATACACAGCAAGTATAGAAGTCATGAAGTCTCAGCAAAAACGTTAAAAAGAAAGGTATCAGGAACTTTTCAGTGCGGGATAAAATAAGACTAAAGTGGGGGTTTTTTATACCTCAGTTTTCAGTCTGTTTGTCATTTGAATGGATTCTAAAATATTATTCCTGGCCTCAATGTTGAACTATCTCCAGGTGATGCAACACCCAACAGACGGAGGACAGATTCTTGGTCTCCATAGCAACGTAAAGGAGGCGCCAGTGCGTGTGGCGGAGATCAGCGTGTACTCTCTTTCTAGCCAGCCCATCGACCACGAGGATGGTAGTGGCCAGGCTGGCCGCAAGACCAAAACCTCAGGTGGGCACAGCAATCTCTCACCTGCCTGTGTTGGGTCTGTTAGACAGGCCTGGACCCATGCTGCCCAGCCAAGTTCTGCTTGTAATTTTAGCCAGCTCACCCTACCCAGGCCTCTTTCTTCCCTCCTTCCACATGGCTCCTATTTCCCAACTGGGGACAGAATAAACTCTATTAATCCCAGGCCATGCTGTGGCCAAGGATATGTTATTCTCTTCAGCTATGGTTGTAATGTTGATTTGAGAGTTGAACAGATGTCAGGCCTATTACCTTACACCACTCTAATTCTGGACTGAGGAGAAATACTGGGCCCTATTCGGACTCCATGCCTTTATCCCACTGTGCTGATCCGTCGCTGTTCTGGATGTTATTAGGGAGGCCGCTCTAACATAAAAGATGAGCTCATGCACCAAGTATTAAAGTGGTGTCACTCTGAGGGAAGAAAAGATGTTTGTCTTTCTCTCCTCTGCAGTGATCTTTAATAGCATCCATCCCACCTAGGAACACAGAACAGGATGTTTGACGGGCAAAAGGAAGTCTGCATTAACAGTTACCAAAAAAATAAAAAGTAAAGATATTCCATCACCTGATTTGGCTTCATCTGTCAATCTAAGAAACTGCCTCTTTAAAATTATGTGTAGTTCAGATGACACAGAATTTATTAACGATTAGACATCAAAACTAAACAAAGGGAGCTTTTCAGTGCATTTTTGTATTCCCATATATTTTGCCCATTATTCTTGCCATGTAGTCGAAACCAAGTCGACTACATGACAAGTTAACAAACAGAAGAACATTAGATGGAGAAAATTGAAAAACGTTCCCCACACAAAATGTAAAACTGCCTTTGGCCTCACCCGGATATGTGTGAAAAATGGACTAAAAATTTTATTAACAGCCGGATTTACATCTCATTAGCATTATGCAGTTTGGTATGTGTAAGACTTTGTGCTTTCCACTGGCAGTGTAAGAAGAATATTCGGTGAAACATTAAGTTTAGAAGACCAGAACAATTTTTAGAACCAGAACCATTGTTTTATCAGATATTGCAGTCATCTTGGATTATTGTTTCCCCTTTTGTATTTCTGTCTTTTAAACTTTTAGAAAAGATGTGTCTTTTCAAAACTTTAAATTTTAACCTATTTGGTGTAGTGCTGCTAATGCAAGGCTAGATATATTCTGCTAGACATATATTTCAATGTTTTTGTTTATGTGTGTGTGTGGTTGGTGGGCCTACCTCAGACCGCTCGCCAGACATGGATAACTATTCTGAGGACGATGACGACAGCTATTCGTCAGAGCAAGAAGCCAGTGATGACGCCGTTCACGGCCAGGTTCGTGCCAGAGAATGTTTAGATCCAGACAAATGTATAGTACATACACCAAGAAATAAAATCTCCCATATAAAGAAAACAAGTCTGTGTGAAATGTTATACAAGAAGATGAGGGGTTTTGTTATGATGTCTTTTTCTTTGTTTGTCATTACGTTTTTTTCCTTCTAGTCTTATATGTGTGCAGGAATAAAAATATAAGAGAAATTGATTTTAATAATTTCTCTGTTTCAGGATCTTTATGATGAAGACGACGAGGTCAGGAAGCCCAAGAAGGCCCGCAGGAAAATGATCCGAACCACTTCCATGACTAGGGTTAGTAACTGTCTTTTCCACTATACGCAGTTTTCCATGTTCAGCAGTCACTTTGTGAATAGCTTAAAACCTGTGTTTGCTTCTCTACAAGCTTTTAAGGGAAAGCACACACTGTGTTCCTTGTTCAGGCCATTAAGACAATGTGGACAAACGTGTAAATGAACCCAGTGAAGCTGCTAAAATGGCCTTTACATAGAACAGCTCTGAATATGTAATCCAGTGAACAGTTACCTGGAGCCAAGCTATCATGCTTATTTAACTGTGACTTGGTATCCTTTATTTCTGTTCATCCTTTTCTCATAGTTGCATGTTTTTTTTTTTCTCTTTTTCTGGTACAGCAACCTAACTTTAAGCAGAAATTTGTGGCCTTGCTGAAGAGGTTCAAGGTGACCGATGAGGTAAGTTGTGAAAAAAAAAAAAAGGTAATTGCATTTGTTTGAAGTGACACCACATAAGAACATGTTCAATGTCAGAGCAAATGAGGGATACAGCATCCTCCTCGCTGTGCCCCCAGGAATTTCTGTCCTTCTCTTATGAAATCTTCTGGAGGTCAGCTGTGAAACTTGCATTTAGTAAATTACCCTCGAGGCAGGACGAAATAATCTCAGTATTGACTGTCTAAGCAGCATTCTGTTACATCACTGCTAATGTGCTCCTGACTAGAGGGCAATCACCAGCAGAGAAATCACTGCCACAGCAGAGTTACAAGCATCATTATGCTGCATTACATTTCTGCTCACAGATGCACATTTCCATTAGCAGTGATTTATATCTGGAATCCATTAACCATCTTATTTTTTACTACTTAATGCAATACAAAATGTATTATTTAGATTTGCGCTCTTGTTATGAATAAATGTCTCTCAGCATAATGCCTTGTAATCAGGTCATCAGCAGGACATTGACAAATTGTATGCAGCAACCCCTACATGTCCGTTAGTGCATAATCTGTGTTAAGCCATTTAGATGAAAATAATTATCCTTGAACTGTAAGAAATCTATAGGGAAAACCTGGAACATGCATTGCCTTGTTTCTCGTTTTTCTTCCTCCTAGTGTCGCATGCAATCCAAAAACTATATCAGCGAGCATGTTCTGAAAAGTTTCGTAGGTTTTCAGATTTAATGGGGTTTCGTTTATATGTGATCTAGATCTAAACAGTTCTGTCCGAGATATTTAACCTAGTGATGCTTTCACCAGCCTTTCTGCCATTGTATGTGGTTTGTGGGTGTGTGTGTGGTTTTTTTGTTGGATGGTTCTGGAAGCTCCAGGTGGCCCGATGATCTTTTATCACGTTCCCTGTCGCTAATCTCTTCCTTGTGGCTGCGGCTCTATAAATACATAGCCAGGAGGAGGAGAGGGGACAGACTGTGTTTGTCTGCTCCCTGCCAGCTCCTGCACTTATGGAGTGGCATTAATCACCTGATTAGTCCACAAGCCTGGCTGTGTGTAGTTCCTATGATATACATCTCCACTGTGCTGCTGGTAGAGCGAGGCTCAGCACCTTAGCACTTTGCTAACGCTCACTTTTTTATTAGCTCTTCTTTGAAGGCAGGAATGTGTATATTATGTACAGATTTACATTTTACAGCTTTCAGTGTTCTCATTCATTCTTGAAGCTACATTACTCCAGTTGTGAAAGTGATTAGCTTATGTCCAGCGCCCAGTAACACCCTGCCCTTATTTAATCCATGGCCATAATTACAAATCCCTGATTACAGGATACTGATGATGTGTCTATCCTGTGTGGCAGGTCCTGGACTCTGACCCAGTAGACCAGACACAGGAGGTTGAGGAGGATCTGGACTTACTCTATGACAGTCTAGAAGTCTATAACCAGAGTGACAGTGGGCCAGAGATGGAGGACAATGAGAGTGTCCTGAGCACTCCTAAGCCCAAACTCAAGTATGTCTGTCTTTCATATTTCTTTCAGATAAAATGTTTATAGTTGAAAGTTTGTATGTGGTTATAGGGTGAACTGTGACCATTTATAATTACAAATGTTAAATAACGATGAAAAAGTAAGCATATACATTGTCGGGGAAAAAGTGCCCTTTCATTTTTATAGTGTGATTTGATCTTGAACTTATTCTTCACCTTTAGTAGCAGTAACCATAACAGATACTTTGTGTCTGTAGGTCAGACCAGCACAGCATTTTAATCATTCTTCTTCTGCAAACTGTTTGAGTTCAGTAATATATTTTTTAGGATGTCAAGTGTGAGTGACTCTCTCTAGGTCATTCCACATAGTAGTTTCAGTAGCTCTGAATGGGTCACTCTAAAGAGCAGATTTTGTTTGAAGCTGTTCTGTTGTAGATTTGCTGTGCAGTGTCCTTTATGATGCCCCTTCATGGAGATCATCCCTATTTATGAACAGATATGTTCATCATCTCCAAGGATTTGGCTGAGAACATGAGAATACTGCTCGCTCATGTGGTACTGACCTGCCACATACTAAATCATATGCTGCTTTAGTATTTATGCTATATAAAATAAGCTTTTAAGCTACATCCAAGACCATAAACTCATAAGGGAAGTGTTTGAGTTCAGAAATAAAGTGAGAAGTAGCATTGTTTTCCAGTTGACTTGTATGCAATTGGATGCCTTTTGGTAACCGGAGAAGTTGCCCTCTGCAGGCAATAATAAAGAATGGAGGGATGAGGCTTGAATTTTGTGACTGGAGGCTACATCCATTTTCTGCTGTTTGACATCAGCAGATTATTCTTGTGAAACGACAATGTTTGTTTTTATAAGTTATTGATTTATAAATATGCTTTGGTCTTTCGGACTATTGACTGCACGTAGCTTTGAAGGTTCGTAGAGTTTTATGCTGTAATTGTTTGACACCTGTAGTATAGACAAGAACAATATCATTTTTGTTTTATTAGTTCAAAAATGTGTTTTTGTTACTTTGATGTCCATTTTACTACATCTTAAAACAAAAGTTTCGATCGTTCCGAAGGCTTCCCCTACTTAAATTGTTTGTTTTTCTCTAATTCAAATGTTTGTTTTTGCTTTTAGGCCATTTTTTGAAGGGATGTCTCACTCCAGCTCGCAGACAGAAATTGGAAGCATCCACAGCCAAAAAAGTCAGCAGAGAGAGATGTCATGCCCTGTGAGTTGATCAGCATGAACTCTATGAACAGACCCCTCTGATGCCTTTGAGTCGCACTGTTTATCTATAAAGTTCTGCCTCGCAGTTATTTTAGAGGTCCTCATAAACAGTGTTACATAAAAGACTTTCCCTGTATTGCCCCAGTGTTTAAATTCCTGGCAGCCCTCTGTTCATATTGTGGTTCAGGGATTCCCAAGGATACTAGAGAGGAGATATTCTTAGCATGTCCGCCATGCAGACCCTAGCAGAAAAGGACTGGGTCCTGCTGTCCATACCCCATTTCACCTCTGTAGTCCTTTAGAATTTATAGGGTCTGACACAAAATGACCTTTTCACCACCATCAGTGCACACAAATATGTTCCCATGCTCAGAGAGAAGATTGGATGGAGCAATCCTGAACTCCTACTCAGAAATTTATGGCCCATCTGAACAACAAGAGAGACATGTTGAGTGTGATGGCAAGAGAGCAAGAGCTGTTTATAAATATCAGGGAATCCATTTTAGCTTGTAATAAAATGGCCCAGAGCAATTCAAGGCTACTCAGTCAAACGTTCTAGTCGAACTTCGTAAACACGTCTTGCTGCCAGAATGTAAACTCTTTAATCTAATATTTAAATAAATCACACTTTACAAGATCCATTTAAACAAGACGAGAATTGAAAACAGGAATGTGCCTCTTGCACTTCTGGGGTTTATTTATATTACACCAAGCAGTAGTGAAATGTACAGGCACTATAGGTGAGATATTTATATATACTTACCCTGTGAAACTGGTCGGTTACAAATCCTGCAACTTATTAATTATGACATGAGGAGATGAAGCAATACACTTCCACTTGGAGCTTTTATTTTCACCAGAAAGGTGAGCTTCATGGTTAAAATGATCTAATGTGTTGGCATGTGTGTTTTACCCCCCAGAGTGGAGACTTTCTCACTGTGGACAGATGTAAAGTACAAGGGGGGCGATATCAGGATGACAGCGTCACAGACACAACCACTGGGGTATGTTTTTGCAACAGTCATACATTTTTTTTTTCTCCCCCCTTCCCTTCTTTCTTTCTTGTTTTTAACTTAATACCCTTGAGCATCCCTTTCTCACATTTTTCTTTTCCAACCCCCTACCCTCTCCACTTGAGTGCCCTTTTGCTCCCGTGGGTCTTAGTTGTTTTCCCGGAAAAAGAAAAGAGGGGAGGGAGCGTGCAAGGGCAGGCAAACTAAACAGCATAGTCATCCATTATGGATCAGCAGAGCAGGCAAGGCAGCCTCATGCTGGATAAATCTTGACTGATGAGGATGGAAAGAGGGGTGTTTGTATTTGTTTTTGTTCTTGTGCTGTCGGGTCAGTCTAACCTTGTTCATCGAGCTCCAGCTCCCCCTCTGAGCCACTCAGCACACCAATCCACTGAGTGAGTTCAAACTGAATATCTAAGCTGCAGGAGCAGTGTTTCCCCAGCCACCTGCTAAGAGACCATGACTTTTTTATCTCATATGTCATGGTCGGCTTACACCATTATCTCAAACCTCAAAAAAATGAGCTCAGTTATTCACCAGGCCAGTATCTGTCTACCTCCTCACCCTCCACCTCTGCTCTTTCAACTCTCGTCTTAGCAGCAGGAGGGCTACACGCAAAACCACAGAAAGAGAAACTGATGTTGTTTGAATTGGAGATGGCATGCAATACCAGCGAGTGTTTAAAAAAAGAAGGGAAAAAAAAGCCCAAAAAAGCCATTAAAAATTGGAAATATTCATTTTTGAAGGTTTTGATCTTTTAATGTGCATATGGAAGTATGTATGCAGGAATGAGTGTAATGAAGATATGAATGTAAGACCATATGTTTGACTGTATGTTGGACATTTTGACACTCATCTTTAATGTGTGGTTTTATCCAAACTGTGAAGTACTTTTTAATTGTGTTTTACTATGTAGACAAATAAAAAAGACTTACTGTAGACACACAAATAAAACGTTAGGTAAAAATTTTGGTTGCCAGGAGACAGTTCCTGGGAAGCTCATTGGCCCATGGAGTGCATATGGAGCTTTCTTTCTGACAGCAGCTGATTTGACATGAAACAGTTGATAAACAAAGCTTTAATTAGCAACACATGCTTACCTGCTCTCTTCACGTTGCAACGGCTGCTGTGAAAAAGGTCTGTTTCAACCAAAATGTAAATTGACAAATGGTTAGACTCAGCCCTGCAGGTTGAAAGTTACTTTTGCATCTTTCTTCTTTTTTTTTTTTTGGTCTTGTTTTTCTGCCTTTTAAGTATTTTAACTGAGCTCTGTAACTTACAAAAGAGACAAATTAGCTGTTATTTTCCATAGCCTGGGATCATGGAGCCCTGGTTAATAATTAATGCATGACTCCAGCTAATATTAGTTGTTAATAGAAACTAACTGTCATATTGTTTTATACGGTTTTGAAATGTTGAAAAAGACGTGGCATTAAATGCACTTGTGTTCACTTACGCTTTATTTTTTGTTTTCCACGAATCTTGTGGTATGACTGAGTTGGATTTTCTCTCTTAAATTGATTGTCTTGAACATTTGCAAACCTGCAGTGCCTGTGTTGTTTGATAAACATTAGCGTTGTCCTCTTACAGCCCTCTTGGCTCATCTTTGCTCCCCCCCTTTTGGTTCAGGAGCCAGAGACTGACGACAGCGGGCCAGGGCCTGGGGAGGTGAGCAGCTGGGATGTTAACACTGAACGGGTGCCCGGCTCCGTTGGCAAGCTCTGCAAGACTGAGTCCCAAAACCACATGTCTCCCAGGTAAAATGCTGATGACTACATCTGGGAATAAGCATTCAATATAGATCTCAGTAAGTCAGCATCTGTGCAAAAATGGATGTGTGTCTGCTTTAATTGTTAATTTGCTTTTCTTATAAACCAGATCATTAAGTTTTGGGTTTTTTTTCCTGACTCTGTCATATATTTTGAGCTCTTCACTTGTTGTCTCCTCAGTAAAGTGGAAAACAAGCTGCAGAGACGACCTCGCAGCACCTCCATGAAAGACAGGCAGAACTCCAAGGCCCAAAGCGACAGGACCAGCAGCATGGAGTCTGAGTGCTCCCCAGACTCAAGACTCATAGCGCAGGTAGACGACACATCCAGGATCAAACATCAGCATCTGTTCTTTACACTTTTTTTTTTTCCAGTCCAGCGGAAATGTGCTGACTTGTGTCATTGTCATACTTTGTGCCCCTAACTTGTGTCAAAGGTTCCAAGGAAGTCTGTGTATGACCAGCTAAACCAGATTCTCATCTCTGACGAACGCTTGCCAGAGAGCATCATTCTCATCAACACTACAGAGTGGCAAGGACAGGTCTGTTTTTCTATAAGTAGCACTGAATCATGAATTCCTTTACCTTCATTTGTTCATACATGCAATAGAACCACACGGATCATGCAGAACAGGGCTTATTTTTAGCCATGCTGCAGATGCAGACATTACACTGTTGCAAAAAGAGGAAAATACCCCCCAAAAATGTGTGTGTGCTTCCTAGTAGCATTTTTTTTTTTTTTTCCCCAACCCGATCAACCCTGCCTCTGGTATATCCATTAACTCATCGTGTCCCTCTCATGTGTGTTTCTGTGCAGTATGTAGCCGAGTTGCTCCATGAACAGGGCCAGCCCATTGTGTCCACCTGCTCTGCTGCAGATGTTCAGGCTGCCTTCAACACCATCGTTACTCGCATCCAGAGATTGTGAGTCACATACATGCATACATACACACGCATATGCTGAATGACACAGCCCATCAGATGGTGTGATTTTTATTGTTTATTTATTTATTTTTATTTCATTATCTTGAACCAGTCTTCACCGACCTATATGTTTGAGATGGCTGCTCGCTAGATCATTCCAGGATGCTATTGCTCATGCTGCTGAAGCGCTCTCTGTGCGTGAACCCATTCTATCAAAATACGGCCGTTTTCTCATGAAAAGCTTAAGTTCAGCTGGCTTCTCCGTTTCCTGGATCCATCTGCTCGGCTGTCATCTCCTCAGGATGTCATGTCAGTGGGAGACGAGGCTATCTCGGTTTGCTATACTGCTTCTGTCTAACATGTTTTTCTCCCTTATTCAGCTGAACTGCAACTTTTTTAGCGCTTTACACACCTGCTCCTCAGTCAACGCGTTTACTCCAGCTGGGGCAATGTCACGCAGAGCCGTGCACGTCTCTGATGTTAACGTGCTTGCTCAGTGCTGTGCTACCACTAGCAGAATGATTGTTTTCTGAGATGTTGTCACTTGGAGTAAACACAACTTTTCTTGTCTTTTGAATCCCAAATGTATCAACATTTTCTTCTGCTTTAATCTATCTTGATATTACCTAGAAATTCTTTAAGATGATTCACTGTATGTTACAGCATGTCAGTACTTTTAGGGTTTGATGACTGTTTTAGAAAGAGCTTTGTGAAACTTGAAATTATTTGAGGGTTTAAGACCCTTTCAGTGAATTTGTAATGAACAGCTAAACATCCTGGCTAAACTGAATTTATTCTTCTTTCTTTTTTTGTCGTTTAACTTAAAGATGGAATCGGTCTTAGTTTTATTATAGTAGGATTAGGATCTAAAAAAAATGTTGTGCCATTTGCTCTAGAAAGGCTTGTAGATACTCGCAAATACCTAGAAAATTATAGCCTATGACGTATTTTGGCTTCCCAAAAAGGTAAGACCGGTTTTAAACCAGACAGATCTTATTGAGAAATAAATCTTTGTTTCAGACTTCCGTCACTTCTCTCACACTCAGCCTCTGACCCATATTTCTAAGAAGTTGGATCTTAGTCTTCCTATTAATTACTCATCTGTTGTCTCCATTTTTTATCCCTTGCAGCTGTAACTGTAATGCACAGACACCACCGACAATGAAGGTGGCGGTGGCAGGCGACCAGAGTTACCTCAGCACCATCCTGAGGTTTTTTGTGGAGCAGCTAGCCAACAAGACACCTGACTGGCTGAGTTACATACGCTTCCTGGTGATCCCCATTGGTAATTCATTGACTTATACGAAATCCATGCAGACATATTCTTTACTTTTAGCATTTGTTTTATATACAAATATCCTCTCCACAGGCTCTCATCCCCTGGCAAAGCACGTGGCTTCTTTTGACAGCCGGTTCAACAGCATCTTTATGGACACTGCGTGGAGGGAGCTGTTCTGCAGGACAGAACGGCCCGCCTCAGGTAGGACACGCAGCTCTGGTGTCTGTCTGCAAAGCAAGTCTGCATTTCTTATGTGCAGCCAACTTGAAAGGGAAAGAAATTGGGTGGGAGCACAGGTCAGGGGCTGATGAATTGGAGAAAGAGATTTCTTCCAATTGCAAAAGACAGCTACATCCTGTTTGAGATCATGGCATTATTCCTTCTTCCTTTAAACTGCCTGCTGCTGATTAAGAAGACCGCTAGACTGTCAGAAGTCTTATTCTCATTTTTACCCTGAAGCTTTTAACACATTGTAATATTAAAAACAGAGGTTGTTGTTTTTGAAAAGGTACATCATCATAACCTTTTTGGGTTTGTTTGTTTCACTTTTTTCCAACATCTCCAGCGATTTTAGCTTTAAACCTCCCAGCTGTATGCCAGTTATAGCTCATTAGTCTGAAACCATAAAGTAGGAATACGTAGGATTAATCCAAGCAGCCAAATCGAAGACATTTGCGTGTTTGATGTTTATTTTAGGATTTTCTTGTTAACTTTAAGCCTTGAATATATTTTTTTACACTCTCACCATGTGAGAATGTTACATAAAATGGCTCACATAAATCCATGTTTAAGCCTCTATTCCAATCCAACTCCTCCATTATCACTTGTTCTGCCCAAACATGCCTGATAATCGTCACCCATCCTCACCTATTAATTCACTCTCTTTAATCCCCAAAGGTGCAAGAGTCACAATGTTACACATCGTGTTGAATCATCTCAAAGCAGTTGAGCTGAGCCCCAAAAAAATAAAAAATCTAGAGCAGAGGTCTTTTATTCTTAACATAAGGTGTGATCCCGACACTGAAGGCAGTTCTTGATAGGACTGACTTTGAGTGTTCTCAGTCGGTTAAGTGCTGAGAAGCTACGGGTCAAAATGAATTGATTGAAACTCAAGTCTATATTTCACGTTGTCAAAAAAACAATTGTGTCCCAGGATATGAGCGACCCCCACATGCATTTTGTTTGACATATAATTTATCCCGTGTGTCACACGGTCGACTTCACCCACATTTTAATGACATTTTACACTCAGCAGCCCCCATCTCCTTAATTCAGTGGAATGTTTATGATGAATGCACAGTCCCCTAGCACACTGCTCTATGTGAAAATTACCATTTGCATCAAATGTCAGCTTGTTAGCAAGACATAAAACAGGAGAGGCTTGTTGTTAACAATCTATCTCTTTGCTCCCTGAAGATAACATAGACGTAGCAGGACGAATCATTCAGTATCTGGCCGGTGCCAACGTGTCCCACCAGTTTCCCATCTCAGAAGCCATGCTCACCTACAAGCAGAAGAGGTAAAGTGACTGTGCTTATTGAAGCTGTGGCTTATTCATCCAATGTTTTCTGTATGTGAGCATGCATTTGTGCTTTTTTGTTCTCTAAGCAAGTCTGTGTTGCAGTTATTTCTAACTTGTAGTTCTGATGTTAATTTTCTTCTGTTTCTAAAAAAATGAATCCTTGAACTAATGTTGCAATGATAGCCCATCATAACCTAGCACTTGTAGTGACTGTCAGCTAAAACTGCATGAGGAACAAAGTTAGATGAATGTGCATGTAAGCATGCAGTTGCAAGAACATGCATTAACCACACAAAGCGAGCATCAGCTCGGTTTCCACACTAAACTCACTTCTGTTTATTTTGACTTAAATGAGAGCAGGACTTGTAGGTTTTGTATGATTTAACAAAAAAATTTTTTAAAAAAGGCCAGTCTAGGTGTCTCACAGTCACATCTGCAGACAGAGACAGTCCACTGCATTTCTCTGTGCATTTGCTTGTTTTCTTTCTGAGATTTGACCAAACCCTTCCCCTCTTTGTGAGAGTGGCTTCCTATTGGTCAGAAGGTACTAAATACAACACAGTTTTAACGCTGTTGCATTCCTTCTCCTCCCCTTTCCCCCCCTTTTTGATTTGCATTCAAGGAAAAGAAGTTTGTATTTTGATTTTTACATCAGGTATCTAATTCAACTCGTGTTTCGTTTTCCCCCCCCTTCCTTATTTTCCCTTCTCCATTTGGCTTGAGCTCCTCTTGCTGTGTCTTAACATTTCCCTTTTCACTCTTGATACTCACTGTAACTTCACTTGACACTCTGTCCCAGCGTGTGTCTTTGGTTTGGTATGACTTTGATTCTTACTTTGTCCTCTGTGTTGTTGCTGTGACGATTTGCCTAACAACCTTAAAATAAATATTCACAGCGCGAATGGTTTCCTGACTTACAACATCTAACAGTATATATGTATGTATGACGCCACACTTAAAACCACTCCTTGTTTTATTATAGATGCAACTCTTACTGCAGGACCAAAAGAACTCCATATCAGTCACAAGATCAGCTGTTTTGTCACCTAAACACTGTTTCACAACATTTTCAGATCATCTTTAAAAATCTTTAAAATGTACCAAAAATGATGATGCAAACAGAGGTAACACAGTATAAGTTAAATTACATTCTCATTCCAAAAACTAAAACTGGACTCTAACAACCTAATAACACTGCTAGTGTTCTGAATTGCATGAATGTTACTAACTACTGACAAATGCGTTTTGTGTGCACAACAAAGTAAAGCAAAGCCTGTATGCAAAAGCTTGACAGTTAAGATTAATATGTCATTTCCTTTACATAATTGTTATTTTTGGAAGTTTATTACAGCTCACGGTGCTGCTCAGATATCTGAATGTTGTGCTTACAGTCGAGTTGATTTCTGTTGGGCAGATGTTTTTTAGAAATAATACATGGGTAAAGTCTTTACGAGTTGACACACTTCTTAAGTTTTAATAGTGCAAGTAGATTTAGCATGTCCATATTTTATAAGATGCTTTTTAATTAAGATCTTGTGAATGACCCGACACACGGTAAAGAGCTGGTGCAGCTCAGTCCTGATGTAGTTGGACGATAATGTTACTGGAATTCTGCGTAATGAAGCAAGGCGTTCAAATTTCTGGGAAGTGCTGTCCTGCATATGCACATGGGAGTGGGTACCAGCAGTGCTCGTGGGCCTGAGCGTGCCTCAAACTTTACGGGACATTGGCTGTCATCCTGTTTTTTTGTTTGTTTCTTTGGGGTTTTTTTTGTTTGTTTCTTTGTTTTTTGGGATAGGCATGTTGGACATAAAGCAGCCACAAAGTTACTGGACAGATCCAAAACAGTCATGTATTTAAAACCAGACACTTGTTGTTATTGTCCTGGTTGACAAGAAAGACCCCACCTCCCCGTCTTCTTCTGGTTGTAAGGAGCAGGTCCTCTCATTCATCTCATTGTATCGTGACTCCCCGAGATGATCCCATTCCACCCAAGCCAGTCATGTGCCATTTCCCTTGTGATGGGACATGGTGCAGGCCATGCCACAGCCATCTTCCCTCCAGGACCATTGAGTGTTCATGTGCACCTCTGGAGTGTTGAAAGTGTTTCAGACCCACCGCTGGTCAAACTCACAGATTCTTTTTGTTCTCGCTCTTTTTCACAGCCCTGATGAGGACTCCTGTCAGAAATTTGTGCCATTTATTGGGGTAAGAAACGCATTTGTTTACCATGCAAACATGTCCGGCACTTTTTTTTTTTTTTTTAATTATTCATTCTATATTGAATCTTTTCTTTAACGCTGGCTCTTATTTTTCTTACAGGTAGTGAAAGTTGGGATTGTGGAACAAAGCCTCTCGACCTCAGGTAAGAAAAGCACATTTTTAAAGATGTGGTTATCAGTTTAGTGTCATTGGGATTTTACTCGCTGGATACCGACCAGGAAAAAAAGGAGAGAAGCACTCTTTTCCTACTTAATTCAGATATAGGAAGAGTTGGCATAATCTGAAAAGCATTAAATATCTTTTAGGTAGAGTTTTCACTTAAGATGATTTTTCCCCCAAATCTGCAGTGGACTCAGATGATGCCATGGGAGGCAACACGAGCATCTTGTCCTCCCCGACGCCTCCATCGGCCGGTCCGTATGGGAAGGAGATCGGGGGCACGCCCCCACAGTCCCCCTCTGTGTCCACCACCCTGTCTGGAGCTGGGTATGAAAAGCCCACGTCGCTTATCAAAACAAATACTCATTATTGCCCACGTCACTGTAGCTTTCAGGGTAAACAGATGTGGAAATGAACAAACCACAAACAAACCAAAGCAAGGCCTTGTTTGTTTCCCTTTGTAGCTCTCCATGTTCGGGCAGTGAGGTGATGGGGCTGCAAGTGGACTACTGGACATGGCAAGGCCCAGAGAAGAAGAAAGAGGGCGAGAAGAGAGACATAGGACTGAAGAACACCCTGAAGAGTAACTTCCGTTCACTACAAGTCAGCCGCCTTCCCTGCGGCGGGGAACTCACTCCTCCACCCAGCATGGCTATGACTGTTGTTACTAAGGAGAAGAACAAAAAAGGTACACGTGGAGGAGTGGGACTAGCACATAGAAGTTACTAAGAAATCTTTTTCAAATGTTTATTTTTGGTTGCATTTGCTTATTTTCCTCTACTCTTTGAAATTTTAGTCTCCACTCTCTTGTTGTAGTTAAAATGAACAAGGCAGAACCAGATAGATTACCTCATTTATTCCACACTTTCCATTTCTTTCTCAAAATTATAGCCTTGATTACTGAAAATACAATTATATTCAGTCACAGTCACATGTGCTGTACACGAAAAGATCGCCGGTTCAAGGAGGAGGAGGCACAAATCAAGCCTCAGGGGGTCACGAGCCCAGATAAATGCGAGGGTTTTGTCAAGAAGGGCATCTGGACTGAAATCTATGCCAAGTGAAACATGTGGACACATCCACTGTGGCGAACTCTTGGGAAATAAGGGAGCAGCTGAACGTAGCGTTATTTGGGTGTGTTGTACCAGGAGGAGCTGATGTCAAATCAAGTTTGTGGTTTCCAGCAGAGATGTGAAGCAGGCTACAGAGGTCCAAATGCTGTAGTGTTCAGCGCTGTCTGATGCTGACTCGGGCGACATTGGTTGAGGCAGTTTTTAAGGCTTCTCCCAGCAGGCTCTGTGCAAGTAATGCAGCAGCGATCCTTTATGACCTGTGAAACCAAACTTTGAGGGTTTCTCATTATAAAAGTATTTAAAAAGAATCTTTTGTATGACTTTGCTTCTTCCTCCCTTCCCAGTGATTTTTCTCAGCAAGAAGCCGAAGGAAAAAGAGCTGGACTCTAAGAGCCAAGTGATTGATGGTATCAGCAGGTTGATCTGCACAGCCAAGCACCAGCACACGATGCTGAGAGGTAAGACGGGAGCCATAGCCCTGCCTCCACTGCTGGAGCTCCACTGCCACCTGGTGTCCATAGTACAGTGTAGCCATCGTGTTTTTGTCGTGCATTTAGCTCTGTCTTTTCTGCCCTTAGTAACTATTGACGGAGTGGAGTGGAATGACGTCAAGTTTTTCCAGCTCGCTGCCCAGTGGCCAACGCACGTCAAGCACTTCCCGGTGGGAATCTTTGGTTACACAAAGCCAGTGTGACCCCGGCCGCCATCAGAATCTCTCGACTCTACCCGTCTCAGCGAGAGGCTGCAGAAAATTCGAAGAAAAGCCGACATCCTCCTCGTTCCCCCCGGCAGTAATAGTTTTCCTGTGGAAATCTTACTGACTCACAAACTCACATGTTCAAGACAAAATTTCATGTTGTCTATTTGATGTTTTTGATGTTGTTGGGTGTTGCTGTTGTTTTCTTTTTTTTCTTTTCTTTTTTTACACACTACAAAACAGAACAAGTACTAATTTGTAATATTTGCGCTACCGCCTCAGAGGTATTTTGAGGTTTTTTGACAAATTGCCACATTTCGATAATGGCAGCTGTGTTTGCACTTTGTTTTTGTTAACATTTTATTATTTCTGTGAAATCCTACATTTATTGTTACAATATAGACAATGGAGGAGTGTGATGGTGATGTGCAGTGGCGTGCGTGAGATTGTTGGAGACCGTGTTTGTGTTTCGTTGTTGAAAGTTGGAATATTGCTGTGAATCTAGATGGAATCCTTTTAACTCACTGCTCAGTTTTCTTACTCGTCCCTTTACTTTGTCAGAAAGGTAAAGTTTTTATAGGAAGGAACAGAATGTTCTCTTTGCCTCGTTGCTTTGAAGCACACTGTATACCTAAAGCAGGTCAAAAAAAAAGGAAACAGAAGTCAAGCAATGTATTTGAAGGTAGCTATAATGAATGTAGCTATGACACATTTGTTACATGTAAGCAGAATATCAAATCAGTTCATTATTATTAATGCAGATGTTTTCCCTTTGCTGTTGGTGTACATGCAGACTGTACAGTAACAGCCACTTAGAAGCAGGGTAACTACTTATTTCAACTCCCCACAGCTGAAATGCCAAATTTAGTTGCGATTGCATGAGCTGTTGTGCTGTTTTTCATAGTTTCCACCTTTTTGTAATTGGACCTTTCAGGAGGAATTTCAGCATTTCTGTGGTTGAACGTGGTCGCCCCTGTGTTCAGCTTTACCTGAGCGGACCTCTCACAGACCTGCAGTAACTTAGCAAAAACTAGACCGTGCAGTGATGTGCCAAAGTCCAGTCCTTTTATTTTTTTAACAGCCCAGTCGCACGAGTATCTTGGCCAGGCCTAACTTCATAGTACGTCAAAGTGAAAACTCAAATTGTATATGTGATGTGTTTGTGGCCTCTGCAGGGATCAGCATTAAGATTTCTGAAACAAATTCACCAGTTAGCACTCCACATTTAGCCAAATCTAAACATTTCAGCATTTCGAAGCGATTGCCATTGTGTCCTTTACTGCAGCTTAACTGTGGCTGGATGTGCACATTACTCAAAAGGGTTGATGGTTCTGTATTGCGTAAGGCTGTGGAGGGAATATTACAAATGAGTCCGTCTGACTCGGAGGGAGAAAAAAAAGATTTTGAGAGCCAAGTACTGACTCGCTTTGGAAATACGACTACAAGTCTATGGAGTCTTGCCTGACGTCCAAGTCACTGCCCCCCTGTGCGTCTGTGTAGGTGTGCTCTATGTTCG
>VUQG01034754.1:0-31286 GCA_015106755.1 Etia nguti | reverse complement strand
AAAAAGATAGTGAGGAGGGGGGGAAAAGCCATATTTATTTACGTTAGTAAAACAGAAACAAAAAAGCCTTCAAAACTGTAATTTTTAAATTATTTGCGTCTTACAATAAATACAAATCCTCAAACATTTATTGAAATGAACACACACAAAGAGAGAGAGAGAGAAAAAAAAAGACAAATCCAAAACAGTGACACCATTTACAGTTGTGCGTGTCGACTCCAAAACCTTTCTGGGTAGGCTGAACTTCAACTGAACTATTCCCAGTAGTGCAACTTAGCTTCACAGAACTGAGACTGACATCGATTTAATTTGGTGCTTTTTAAAAATTCACTAGTGCAAAAATACTGATGTGAACACAAGGTCCGATGTTTCGGGGCTGAAAGGACGACATGAAAGGCGTCATAACCCGGGGGAGGGGGGGGTATGAGCTGAAATGCAGAACTTGTCATGAACACTCACCTATGCTGTACAATATTACCTCCAAGAGAAGGTGCGACAGGAGTTTTATGATCTAAAATGATGACGTTTGAAAGATTTTAAGTAAAATATTTTACTGTTTGATGATTAAAAAATAGCAGTTACATCATGATTTCAGTTAGTATCACTTTTGAATTACCAGCCTTCTTAAACTTTGATCTTGTTTCATCTTTCCGTTATCCTTTTTTACAAAGAAGCCCAGCAGCCAATGCAAAGCGGCACACGCACAAGGTACCAATCAATGCCTTGCTCATGGAGACTTCAGCAGGACACACGCCACAGGGCTTGTGTTTGAGGTTTGTTTCCCTGCTTGCTTCTATGTAATCTGGCTGATTGTAACATAAAAACAAATATGCTTAAAGTTTAAAGCTTTGGCTCTACCGATAGTTAGACATGTTTTACACTATGCAGTATTAACTGGGCTCCAGTTTTCTGAAGAGTTCTGCAGCAAGCAGGGATCCGTTTTTAAAACTTTCCTGTGCTGCAATGACAGCCACGCTTTTAGACGGTTCAGAACACAAAACAAACGGGCATCCCGTGGAGGAAAAAAAAAGGATTTTGTCATGCATTAATATATCCTCGAATGAATGAACAAGTGTTTTATGGTGTTTAAAGTATTATTTTGTGACACCAATTTAACTTTGCTCACCCTGTTTGTTAAAATGGTGTTTAAAGTATTATTTTGTGACACCAATTTAACTTTGCTCACCCTGTTTGTTAAAATGGTGTTTAAAGTATTATTTTGTGACACCAATTTAACTTTGCTCACCCTGTTTGTTTTTTTTAAACTGCCGTGGCAGTAATTAAAAAGCATGAAAACATGCAAAAATCACCTGTTTTTCTCATACTCACTCGTCATCTCACTTGAGCCCAGCATAGGCGTAAGTCATCCCCTGTGTGCAAGGTTAAAAAAACATTTCTCGACAGCTAAATCTTTGTTTCTTCCACAAAAGTCAGGTGTCCACAACATATTAAAAAAAAAAAAAAAATTAAAACTGTGTTTCTAATGTCTCATCGTCACTAAATCTAAAAGTGCTTGGAACCAGCTACAAAGTTTAATCCTTACAAACAAACGAATCTATGCATAAACTGGATTCGTATTATTTTTGATTGTCACAACACTGACACTAGAACCTGAGCTTCTTCGTCAAACAGAAGAAGTATGTGACATCCTGGGAATCCCTTAAAAAATAACTCTTCTCTTATAATGCTGGTGTATGAAAACGATAAGACAAAGTACTTTAATGCACACTGATTTCTTTGCGTGTACAGAATATGTGTGTGTATGTGCGTGTGTGTTTGTGGAGATGTGTCGACGTGTCACTTTCACGGCATGTAAATATATGGACTGGACTTTTGGTGTCCTGTGCTCATCACGCACGGCATAACGTTCCTGGAGCCGACCATTATGGACTGGTTCATGTCATGGCCGCTCTCGGGCCACGGCGGAGAGTCCATGGGCTCCCGCTTGATCGAATGGATCAGGCCGTGACCTTTGAACTCGTAGTTGCCATGCTTGTTGTAGTCAGACTGCATGTAGGCCTTGTGTGGATCCTGTGAGTAGACGTGCGAGTCCATGAGGTTGACGGATTGGCTGCTGCATAGAGAGTCTGAGTGTGGGAATCTCTGAGGACTAAACTGACTGGAGTCATTGTTACTGCCCAGGTCTTTGTCGCACTTTAACAGGCGTGCGTTGGCGTTCCCGTTGTTCACTGCATAGTTCTGATAGTTACCGTTATTGTACGGCGGGCTGATCCCAGCCTTCCCCCGCTGACAGGGCGAATACTGTGGATCGTAATAATCTGCTTCAGATTTAAGCTGCAGGCCAGCAGTGTGGTCATATAGGCCGTTACCATAGCGACGGTCAACGGGCACTTGGTCGCGGCACGTCCAGGGTCGGCCGTATGCGTCGCAGCCGTTCTCCGAATCAGAGTCGTGCTCGACCTTGATGGGGGGCATCTCGGGCATTAGGTGACCGTCGAAGCATTCTCCGTAGCCGTTCTCGCTCTTCACCAGGTCCACGCAGTAGGCGTCTGAGTCTGTGGGAATCTGGACGTTGCCGTACAGTTTGGAGACAAACACCTCACCACCTCTGCTGCTGTGACAGCTGGGCGAGAGGCGGTAAGGCTTCCCGTACTGGCCGGTCTTGTTCAAGCGGTTAGAGGGGATGTAGCCGACGCCCTGGCCTGCCCTGACGGGACCTGAGTTCTGTCGCAGAGGCCAGCCGCCACCCACGCCTGGGCTCAGACCTTTATGGGGACCCACGGAGGACTTGCAGTAGTTTAGGGGCTCCTCCTGATTATAGTAACCGTCGGGGCGGTACTTGAAGTTGTCTTTGGAGAGTGGGGTCCAGGGAGTGTTTTGACCTTGCTGGGTTGCACCAGGAGTGGGACAGGAGAGCCGGAGAGAATCTGGAGCGTCACCCATTCCTCCATTGAAGGAGTGCCTCCGGAGGTGTTCTCCACGCTCGCTGTGCAGGGGGAAAGAGTGGAAAGTGGAAGTGGAAAGAGGTGGAAAAAAATAGATCATTAGTAACAAAACCAAGACACAAAACTTAAAGTTTTACTGTTTTTCAACAAAATCCATGAAAAGGCATTCTCTACCCATGTATCCATATGGCAACCACTGCGTACTCAATGTTTTTGTTTTTTTTCTGCTGAATGACTCAAAGCATTAAAACTCTAAGTTTGGTTCAATTTAGTTCACGAGAGGATCTTTCCAAAAGTGACTCATCTTTTCCGGGATGTGTCTCATCTGAAAATTGAGAACAGAGTCAACATCCAGAACCCCAAAGATCAATGATGGCCCGGTCTCCTATGCAATATATCTTCATGTTTACACAGTGCAGTAGCTGAACCAGAATGTTTTCAGTAAGTGCATGAAAGCCTTTTCAAACTGTATTTTCCTATGATTTTAAGTTTAAAATTGATCTTGTTGAACGCTGAATAAGCGATTAATCAAAAGAGATACAAGGACAACAGCTAAATTATATTTATAACCTATTACAGCATACTTTTTGATTAATCAGCATTCATAAAATGCCTTTTCCAGTTTTTTCCTTACTTGTTTGACTTGTTTCTGTGGCTTTCTTTGCACCCAAAAAAAAAAAAAAATCAAAATATGTTTTTTTTTTCCCCCTTCATCTTTTCAGTTTTTATATGGAAACCCAATTACAGTGCATGGCTACAGTGGTAATAACAGGGTTTAATTTGCGGTTCTGTGAGTGATTATTCAGGAATTCTAAAGGCAAATGTTTCTTTTTGTTTGTCTGCTTCCAAAGTGCGTTTCTGCATTTTTTTCCTATCTTTCAAATATCTCTCAACCTGAGCACAGTACAGCTGAAGGTCTTCAATACAACCAGTAAGCTGTAAGTGAGTATATTTTGTAGCATCATATGTGTAAGATGAGTCTATACTTAGCTCTTAGATTGGTCTAGCAGTAGCTACAATTTCACTATAACAAGCCTGCAAAAAAATTAACTAAGGGACATGTTTTCAGTGACATCTGCCGACTAGTGACACGAAATGACCAAAAAGAGAAGTATCGCTTTCTATTTTTTGTTATAATAGCCTGATGCGGTTTCACTGGCACTTGTGTTTCCTAGTTTTAAAAAAGTCTACATATACCCAGAATTTAGAGCAGAACCAGAGATCGTTGTGCAACCACTACATTCAGCAGACTTTCGGGAATCTGACTGTAAGTTTAATCCAAGCCATATTTACGACTCTATATGGCTGCAGACCCAGATGCCACATGTAATGTACATACTATACACTTAATTCTGAACCTTAACCCTAAGAATGGTTTTCCAATCCAATTTGTTGTCTAGTTAACGGTATTATCGTTAGATTATTCACTATGTTGCCCTGGATGATGTGTGAAGGAAGAAAGAAGCCTGAACAGCAGAGGGGAGTGGTGGAGCTCTGCTTTACTGACTACATCCCAAGTCTTGGCCTCTCTGACTCCCCAAAGTTGTTAATGATGCATGAATCACAGAGGGCCTTATCCAAGCTGAGACGCGTATTTGCTCTAATTGGCCACAGGTAAGGCGTCCAGCGCTTGTTTGGTTTGGTATCAGATCCTACTGGGTGAGGAGAGGGCTTATGTTTGTGTTGGTAACTGGGTCTCAGTGTAAATGCTTGTGTGTTCATAAAACTGTTGCTGGGCAATAAGTTGGTATCTCTAAAAAAAAAGACAAACCTCAAAAAATCAATAAATGACACATGAGGACTGGAGCAAATGTATTTTCTCACAGTAACTCCAAATAACTATGTTTCCTGTGCCCATGCAATGTGGACCTCAATCTAGGCAAAAGGTAATCTTAGGACATGTAAACTGTATAATAACAAAATAAAAACGTCATCCCTTATGAACTGTGAGCTGCTGTGACCTACGGACTCTCAAATGTTGACCTTTACTCAGAGCTCCCATAAAGCCAATCAGTGTCGTTCTCTAGAGGCTATAACGAGGTGCCAAAATGCATCAAACCTCTGTGTCAAGACTGTGTTAAAACACTTCACCTTTAGTTACTACATAGTACCCCTATTAAAGCAATCAGTGTCCAAAACTGTGACACAGTGTCAATACGCATCATCTCTCCTAACTTTAGTTAAAGCTGTAAGGATGCTGCTCATGTGTGAGAGTTTATTCCCTCTTACCCTTGCTCCAGTCCGGAGATAATTCCTCCTACTGCTCCTTTATTCTTTCCCCGCATTAACATGTTCTTCATTTTCATCTCTGTGATGGAGGGGAGCAAGAGGGGAACAGCTATGCAGAACAGAGCCAGCTGGGGGGGCACTGGAGCACCAGCAACTGACTTCTTTTTCTGCCCATGGAGGAACTTCAACCGACCTTGGAACTGCATCGTCTGGAACAGAAGAAAGAAAGGCCCCATCCAAAGGCCTCAATTAATATATAATAGAATTACACAAACATCTATGCTTTGTTTTTCTGCCTTTGCATAAAGTCTTGAAGGTATCGACTATTAGGGGCCATTTTTATGACCAATCAGTGCCAAAGAGGTTTGTTGTTGGCTAGGCTTCTGCTAGGTTTCCCCCTTTTCTAATCTGAGTCACTGAACTGGACCTCTAGCATATCTGCACTGTTTGTAACACTTCCAGAGAAATAGTATGGGTTCCTGTAAATTCAGTTGTGCCGACACCCTATCCAGTAAAGCTGTGCTCCAGTTTTGGTGAGGCGAATTCTAGTATTTCATCTGTAAGCTTCTTGGCTCAAATCAGGAGGTATCTGTGTCTGTAGCATGCACGCATGTGGTCTAAACATTTAGACCAAGCTTGTTAATGTTAGCTAACTTAAACCTGGTAATCCTCCCTTCAAGTCCACTTTAAGCAAGTTCTTTCCCCCAAAAAACAAAATGCTGAAGTCACTGGGTGACATCACAGTGGATCCATCCCTCTTTTATCTAATTTGCCTGTAATTAGATGTTGTGTGCAGTGTTCAACATCTTGATTAAACCTTTCAGCTAACTATTATTAGCCAACACTGGTGGACATTTAATTTTGGCTAACACTATGAAGGAACTGACTGACTTTCCTGTCCATGAAATAATGCTGCTACTGTGTCTGAAAACACTTGTAAGTGGTCCAAATGTTATGAAACCGAGACTTTTTTGCCAGATTATTTGTGAGCAGAATGAGCACTGTGCGTTACATTACAAATTGTTGTGTCCTAACTGTAATTATGTTGACTGATGAGGAAAGCCTCCAACCAATATTTCCTCACTACTTGGCTACCAGCATCTACAGTATATGTAGAAAATTGCCATCTAAAATTTCTGTTGTGCGGCCAGCTTCAGTGCAACCAGAGAGGACTTGGTGACAGTAAACTTGACTGACCCTGATGAAACGGTCCAAACCCATATTCTCATTGCTCTGTCATCAGGGCCTTCAGCTTTTCCACTGCTGGTCTCCAAACCACTCTAGTCACAGCCATGAGGGATGAACCAAGCTCATTCTCTACCACTGTGGCCATGCACCCAATTACCTTATAATTCCTTCAATACACCTATAAATAACTGTACGTACTACAATTATAAGTGAAGTCTTGCGGTTACAAGGGGTTATAACACTTTTTATAGGCCTGGGTCTTCTTCCAGTGAGTGGGCAACCCCTGCTCAGTTTTTATATTTTGCGTAAACTTTAATGAACTGAAAACTAAAGTAACATTTTTTTTTTGTTTGAGTTTGAGTTGGTTCAATTACTCACCAAGAATCCAGAGGTGCTGTCCAAAAGGCATCGGACTCTGGCTATGAAACATCTGTTGAGAAAGCAAGAGAGCTCGGGAGGGATTTCCCCTGCCTCTGGAGAATGGAACAGGCTGCTCACTACAAAGTCTTCACCTGTAATTTAGCAAAGAAATACGGAGAGGGTATGAGTAATACAGTTTGTACTGCAATTTGTGTAATAATATGTGGGAAAACAAAATACATATATATAAATATAATGAAGTTTTTAAATGACAACAATATTTAGTTGGCAAATGACAGGGGCAGACTTATTTTTTTGTATTTTTATTACTTACCTGCTTTTATGAATAATACACTGATGCTTAAAGCATTTATCTGTCAGTATTATATCAATATGAATTAATGAATTATTAATACTATTAATAATGAGTGTAATGTGAAACAGATACCCTCTCTAGTTTTAAGATTAGGCTTAAAACTTTCCTTTTTTGATAAAGCTTGTGGTTAGGGCTGGATCAGGTGACCCTAGGCTAGGCCTAGGCTCCTGGGAACTTCCCATGGTGCACCGAGTGTTTCTTCTTCAGTCACCTTTCTCACTAACTATGTGTTTATATGCCTCTCTGGATTCAGTTATTAGTTATTATTAATCGCTGGCTCTCTTCCACAGCTCGTCTTTGTCCTGTCTTTCTCCCCTCACCCTTAACCGGTCGCAGCAGTTGGGCGACACTCCCTGAGCCTGTATCTGCTGGAGGTTTCTTCCTGTTGAAAGGGAGTTTTTCCCTCCCACTTTCGCCAAGCGGTTGCTCAAAGGGGGGTCGTCTACTGATTGTTGGGGTTCTCCCTCTATTATTGTAAGGTCATTGCCTTGATTTGGCACTATATAAATACATTTGAATTGAGATAGATAGATACCAGACATGACCCTAGCATAGACAGTCCTTCTCATCAACATCATACAGATCCAGGAATAGAAATCTCAGCCTTCAGCATAGGCTGACCTCATCATCTCAAACCTGTGCAATGTTCGATAATAAGCATTAGATGTTGCCATACTAAATTCATAGTGAGCTACCCACCAGTTCCTGCAGCTAGCTGGTTATCCTGGTGTGCCACCGTCCCTTGGTGCTGTGGAGGACACATGGCCCAGTGGAGCTGGCGTCTGAATTCCTGACGGTCGTCTATGTGGATGTAGTCAAACACATTCTGGTGCATCACGTCAGTCTGTGGGGAGAAGATTCGGATTGGTTTGGTTAGTCAGCTTTAATTTTTAGTTTTACATTCGATTTATGACTTTGGACGACCGAGTTTTGCTTCCATCACTGTAGCTGACAGCTGTTCGCCACTCTCAAGGCTAATTCTGCCCCACCATTCCTGGGGAGGTCAACGCTATACATACAAAGTCGATGAAATTCAGAGAACCAGAGCACTTGCACAGTTACATACACATGCACAAAGGCAGGAGAATTGCCCCAGTACAGTAACAGTCTTAAGGGCAGCTGCAGGGCCAGTGAGGGCAGCTGTGTTTGTCAAACATCGCGTGACACCAGCTCCCGAACGGCAGTCCAGCCCAGCTTTCTCTCCACATCCACACAAACACACACACACAGTAAGTAGGGTTCCAGCCCGCTCTCGTCATTCCTCCCTCTCTTTTCCAGCAATAGCTGTGTTTTCTGTCATTCCATGACAGATTCCTCACTAAAATGTTCAACCTTCTCCTCTTCCCTCTCTCCCTCCTCCCTGCCCTCGCTCCATAATTTCCACACTGGTGGCACGCGAGGCTTTTTGATCGCCTGCCTCTGCAAACACAATCTGTTCCCACTGTCTTCGGCGAGCGCTTCGTCCTGTGGTTGGGTTCCCTACCGGCAGTCAGGCAGACAGAAGGATCGAGTGACTATTGTTTATGTTTCTTGTAAAAAAACTCAGAGGAAAAGAAGAGGGGGAGGAAAAAGAGAATAAGTGATATTTTCAGTGACCTTCAAAGGCTAACTGCCCCTGTAACAAATTGGATCAAAGGCCAGTGGAGGTTTTCTGCTCTTCTGTGGCGCTTTCTTGTGGTGCTACTTAGCAAAGCCATCTCTTTTCTTTTTTATTTTCTGTGGTGTATTATGGATAAGTGTCTTTCTGAATACAGCTGTGGGCTCAAAATTATGTGACATGCTGTCAAAGCCTGAGAGGCAAAGTATGTGGCTTAAAAACAACTAACAGCTCCTTTGCAAGAGTTGAACATGTGGGAAAGGATAAAAGAATGTTTTCATGACACTCTGAAAATACAACACACAGATCTGTGAGTATTTAAAAAGCCATATTTTTAATGTAGAAAAATGTAGAAAAGCTGTCAACTACCCGTTCATTCCTATTCATCTTCTCTGCTCAAAGTCACCTGCATTTTGCTTTTCACTTCTAAATATGGCCATCACTGACTACAAAGAACACCTGATTTGAATTCTGAGCTCAACCTTGAGCTAATGCTGATGATACATTAGTTTAACACACAAAATGCTTTGCATGCTGCAATGCTATGGCTCACAGCCAAACCTTTAGCGTGGTAATTCCTTTTCTTTTTCTTTATTTAAAAGAACTGTTTTGCATGTATGTAATTTAACGTACTGCTGTGGCTTGATTCGCTTGATCAGCTGCCAAGTGTCTTACATACAGTCACTGCTGAGATCTAAGCACACAAAGGGCCATTTGTGATTCTACTAGTGTGAGCTGGTAAATTTACATCTCTTTAATATTTGATCAGCAGCTAACATGGCGCAAAACGGTCCTGGTCCTTCATAACAGGGTTACGATTTTTGCAAATTCTTCGAGCACTTGTTGCATATTTGAATGAAAGAAAAGACAGCTGTTCATTTTTTTGTTTTTAACTGTGCTGGTCACATGTCTTTATAAATGGCAACAATTGGATGGCAGCAACTCGACTCAACGCTGGGATGGTTTGCTGTGAAATTCAGCCAAGGCCATGGTTATGTTCTGCGCAATCATCAGCTCAAAACTGAAATTTTTTCCATTACTTGGTTTGATTCCTGCAAAATTATTGACATTAACTTTTACCTCGGGTCTTTTACTGAGCACGTGACATTGATGCTGGCATAAAACGAAACACCAGCTTGCAAAATCTGATCATTTGAGTGGAAATTTATGGGAACAAAAAAGAAGACATTCCAAATTAAAAAGTGTTGACTGAGCTGCTAAGACACACGTGCATACGCAAATGCACCTTGGAGTTTTAATTTCCTTTGCCTGGTCGTTCCGTGCCAATCTGTAGACACACACACACACACACACACACACACCTATGCACATACTGTGGCAGGGCGTCTCAGACCACTTTGGGTTTCATGTCAATTTCATGGCTGGCCCTGTCTACTTGTAAGCCAAGTGGGAGCGCTGCAGAAGAATGTCTATCATGATGTGTGTGTATGTGTGTGTGTGAGAGAAAGAGAAGGCATGAGGGCAACAGGAGGAATTTTAACAGTGAAAAGCACTTTATTTATGGCTTTGAAGGAGAGCGATGATTTCAGCGTCGAGGGACAGGCGAGCCCATGTTGACTTCATTCATAATTAATGACTGGCTGGGTATAGCCACTGGAAAGGAAAAGAGTTAAACCGTCGGTGACTTATCAGTGCCCGCACACACATAACAAACGCCCACAGAGTGTATCTCAGGGTGAAACAGAGGTCTTCACCCTTCTGTGGTCCCCTTAGGTGTAACCTTGTGGGTTTACTTTGCCCTCTGAAAGAGTTATCAGGCAGCAGGAAGGCAGAATGAAAGAAAGGCAGTTTACTCCGGATCCTAAACTGGATGGGATGGATGGCAGACAACAGAAGAATGGAGTGTACTAAAAATGGCAATTGTGACCTTATTGAATAATGACAGCAATGAGGTCCCTTATGACATTTGCAGAGTCATAACCTTAAGCGGGGTTGTGTTTGCTAAAACACTTTCATGGATGCTATCATCACTGATTACGAGGTCATGTGACCAGCTAAAGTACAAAAAAAACCACACCTCATTTTTATATTTTATATATTCTGGCTCAAAGAGCACATTTCCTACTGATCTGTTGGAGTTTTGGCACACTGATTCCCCCATCTACAAAACAGTCGAGGCTTATCAGCTTATCTATGGATAATCGTATGTACAGCGTGCATTTTGTTTATACATATTAAACATAGATTATACAATGTTTTTACCGTATTCATGTGAAAACACAAGGGAGAAGTTCAACTCACCTGATGAAATCCCAGATAGTCCACAATGGTCGAGGAAGCGTAAAAAACCATCCCGTCACTGCTCACCACCAAGGCAAAGCCTGTCAGAGACTACACACACACACACACACACACACACACACAGAGTTAGGGCAGCTCATGCAGCAAATAAACTCAAATGCAACAAACACCCACATGACTTCTCTATTCTGTCTGTGGAAAGCGTAATCAGGTGTAACAATATAGATAAACTGTCAGATGTTCTAATTTGTGACTTAGCCGGGGTCAAAGTTATTACTGCATCCTTTAAAAAAAAGAATTTGGTGTTTGTCAGACTTTTAAAAGTGTAATGTTTAACTTATATAAATCTTTCCATAATTCTCAGAACAGCAGAAAAACTTTAAAAATGGAACAAAAGATAGAAAATTACAACACAAGAGAGGGAATGAAAGACAGATGGTTGTGTTACAGACTGGGCCAAATAAAACTTAGTGATTTATAATGCAAAATATTGCTTGTGAAAGACTTTTTTTTTCATATTCTCTGGTTAAAACTGTATTTTTTAAAGCAGTTAGCTCGCGGATGACATACACGCCTATTTGCGCTCCTTTAAAGTTACGCATTTCATAAGCTCGAAACTCTGATAATTAAGTCTGTTTGACTGGTACAGCTGCTTTGATTTGTCGTAGCAAACACACTGATTAAAAGCAGAGAAACTCCAGACACAAGCACACTTCTTCCCACTTTCCCTCTTTGCGCACACACCCATCCACACAAAACTGGGGGGGATAACGTGTTTGGCCAGTGGAGGATACAAAAAAGAAAATGTTAAATAAATACACAAGTGGTATCTGTTAAATGAAGAGAGATGGACAGATGGAGAGGAAAAGAAAGAGTGTGAGATATATATATATATAAAAAAAAAAAGGCAACACATGAAGGAGAAAAGCACAGGAAGGAGACGGGAAAGAGGCCTTCCAGTGTGCAGTGTGCGCACAGCTGTGATAGCGTGACAACTGCAAGGCTACTTGACTTGCGTGACTGCTGCTGCCAGAGTCTGTCACCTCTATTTTACTGCGAGACTATGCAGGTCTTTCCTGGTGTGTGTGTGTTTCTGTGTACTTTAGAAGGTAGAAAGCCCCGTTGCCCCTCACTTCACCCTAGTGCCCACTCCTTCCATGTCTCCCTCTGTCACTTACACCCAGCAGTGATCTGATTGCCTTAGCGAGAGGCGAATGCTCACTGTACGCGCCCTGTCCTTACCCGTCCCATAAACTCAGACACCCCTCTGTGACCTCTCTGTGAACAGAGCAATTTGTAGCCCTAAAACCCATCGGCGTAGGAGCCAAACTGCAGCAAAGCAAACCCTCTGAGACAAAAATATTGAGACACTGACATGATGACATCTGAAAACAGTATATGAAAACATGATGGCAGCAGTGGAGACTGGAAGATGGGTCAAGTCCTCTGTGGCATAGATGCAGATGATGTTTGACAAGTTTAACTGGCACATGTTCATATGTCAGGGGGGGGGGATACACACAAACACACACACACAGACAGATGCACAACTTATTCCAGCATTCAAAACAGATACAGATTACTTAGAAATAAAGCATACACTTATATAGCATCTTTTATCTGATACAGGTCCTCACTCAGCATTTACTGTGCAACATTTGTACAAATTAAAGGTCTTTGTTACACAGACCAGCATTTTTTGGAGCACTCTGGAGGGCAGCAATCAATCAACATTAATGGGTTAATATTTAATGTAACTATGTAATGTATTTAGTACTTTAGTAAGCATCTGGTAACAGCATGTCGGTGCCAGATGTGATATATTTATGAAATCAGTGTCTTTTGTCTAAATCCTACATGGCCAACGCAGTGTCACGGCAGTTCGTCAAATAGCCACATCAGCTAATGTACTTATTCAGGTTTCTGGACACAATTTCCCACCCTTATCTTCGTATCCCTGAAGACAATTTTGTCGTCTGTCTGGCCTCAGATGTCCTGATTCATGTCCGTGTACACAAAGTGAATATTTTCCGCTATTTAAAAGGGTTTCACAGATGGGGTTGGCCTTGGAGTGATCATTTGACCTCAGTCTGAGTCATGGAGTGACATTATTTATATTATAGAAAACGTGTGACATCACGCTAAAATATGAAACAATATTTTATTGATTATCATTAAAAACGACTTGTTTATGGTGAGGAGCTGGTTACGTTTAGGCTGTAAAGCTGCTGAGTTAGGTTTAAAAAAGATCCTGTTCTGGGTTAAAATACAACAGCTGAAAGCTCTCTTTTCTTAGCAATAACAGTTTCAATGCCACCCGGACTGTCACAGAAAAATATGCCAATGCATGTCCATGAACTTGAACAAATAGATTGCTTTTTCATGACTATTTCACATTTTGCTATAAAGGTCTCAAGCATGGGCTACTTGAAGGTCTTTGGATCATGTGTCCAAAAACACATGAAAACGTCCCAAGCATGCTGGAAAGCTATGTTGACTTTATGAGGTCGTACAAGGCCATAAAAAGGTCGACATTTACATGTAAGGTTCATTTAGATTTATTTAGCCCATTCACCTTTCCCCACTCCTCTTCCAAGTCAGTGAAATGCCAGTAGATTTCTGCAACCCAAATTCTTTACAAAAGGACTTTGACATTTTTATTCTTCTGGAACAAATAGGCCCCAGACCTGTGACCTGAAAGAGTATGCAGAAGCAAAAAGTGTATGTTCTATAGCTTTAATTGGCTTTTTTTATGCCTGGCCCTGCAAATTTATTACAGATAAATACAACGCACTGGTTTTATACATGTGCAAAACCTTCAAGAGAACATCCGTCATTTATGCTGGAATAGAGCAGCTTATTTACTACATTTCCAGTTAAAGACCTGGAAGGAACATCGGAGCTCTATTACTCAAAATAATAATTAGTGTTTGGTTTTATATAAATAAAACCAAACACTTTATATGAATCAACCAAGTACATCTAAACACTGCCTGTTCTTCTCTTGTTGTAAACTAGGCAAACAAAAAAAAAGTTCCAGAAACAAAGACAGAAATACTGTTATGATATTGGCTCCACTGCTGCATGCTGTTTTTGTGTGTTTTCTCCATTCACATTCCCCTCAGTTCCTTGCATACTAGAGCCTTTAGGTAATGGAAACAGGCACCTGCTGCTGGCCCGCTCCGCCACATATCTGCAACCGCAACGCCCCCAGCTCTCATAACTGGCCCTGGGAGACTAAAAGCTTTGACTTACAAATCTTAAGAGGCGCTTTGCACGCAGAGCCCAAAATAAAATATATGTTTGCTGGACTTGGAAGCAGCAGGGGAGCTGAAGGGCGAATGGGGCGGGAGAAAGATGTTGGTGGCGGGCGTGGCGTTATTGCCTTGTATCATTGTTTCAACTGAGTTTCTTTAGCTTTCCTGCTGTCTTGTGCCGACAGTGAGAAACGAGGGGAGGTCGCAGCAACCGTGGTGATACACGCAGTAGGGTTGCGTGTATAGGATTGTGTTGTATTGACTGATAGTTAGAAAACTTTTGATAAGCCATTCAAAGCAGAGTCACACATGACAAACAGTTTACATTAAAAGACTAAAAGAAGTGGTCTGTCCATCAGTCCACTGTGTTAGTTCTGACTGAAATGTGTTAAAATTATATAATGAGTTGCCTTTTAATGTGGGAAACACAAAATATTAAAGACTTTGTGTTAGTGTCTTTGCTTCCCCCCTTGAACCCCTTTTCAGCCTAAACAGCCATTTGAACAAATTTTCGCCTTTAAGCCTTAACTCGCTAAGTGTTGATAATTAAATACGAAAAAAAAACATTAATGGAAATATATTTAAATGTGCAAAAACACTGCTGCGGCACAACACGGCACAACATTGTGATCATGTGAATTCAATTTATGCAATAAATCCTGCAACTTCCAGCACATTCGATCTGCATCAGTCTCCAAAGGAATCCATTCCGGTCAGACACTTGCAAACACAGTGCATATGCAAACAGATAAACATGTACAAACACATATGCGTACAGACAAAGACACGCAATCTCCCCCAGACACACGCACACTCAAATATCCGTCTCTTCCCTCTCTTGGGATCCCGTCACCATAAGTAATGTGCAGTTTGCTATGAGGCCCCGCTGCAGGTTGAGTCACGCAACAGGAGGCAGCACATCACTACGGTCAATCTAACCTTTTGTTTCCTGTCCCACTGAGAAGCCTGACACGTTAACAGAAGCTTCAGTGGATCGCTTCTGCGCTCCGAATGAAGGTCCGTCTAGTTTTTGTGCGAAAATCTTTGTCATAATTTACTGCTTGACCGAGAGCCATGAGAATATCGCGTGGGGGCAATGACGACCTAATGCCCAAGCAATTCCCATGTAGCGTATGGCTATGTGCGTTAAAATGAGTCACACAAACGGCTTGTCACATGCTGTTTGTTACTCCACGCGAAATAAATGCCCTCGTAAAACGTGCTGTTACAAATCTGATTAAAGGTCTTGGGTCAAGTGACTGCTGAACAGACCTCCTACGTTCTCTGATAAATGTCGACAGGCTTGACGCCTTCTCGCTCTCTACTTCTCGCTTTCTCGCGCTTTCGGACAGAGGTCCGACCACACGCAGAAGCACACTTCCCTTGGACGCTTAAGCTGCCAGCATGTGAGAGTCCCCACCTAATTCATCAGCTCTGACACTCCTGTCTCACCCGTATGCCACGCAACAGCACAGCCCTGCAAAGAAGGCAGGGGCAAGGGGCAAAGGGCACACACACACGTGCAAACAAAATCCCCCCATGTCCCAAATACCCAATCACTAAATCAGAAGCAAATGTATGCAAACCAGAGCACGGCATCGCAGGAAAGTAAGTGCCAACCAAAGGGTAGAATATGGCACATAGTGTGGTAACAGTTGATATTAATACAACCGCTTTGGTGTTGTAATTACAGATGTAATAATTCCTGGTAACATGGTAAATGTTTCACATGATAGCCACACATACAGACAACACCCATGCGGTTTCTTACTTCCAGGAGGAGGCTGTTTTCATTCATGCCTGTGCCCAGTGGAAGGCTTTCTTTCCTGGGTTCAGGGTTAGAGGATGCTGTGCTGATGATGTGCTTCCTGCTGGTCTTGTCTTGGCTCGCTGTAAAAATAAAATAAAATAGGTAAACAGGTTGGCAAGAGGGACTCGCTTTTGTTTAAAACAAAAGCCACCGGCCGGTTTGAGAATGTGAAAAATGATAACAGAAGAGGTGGAAAGAACATCCGCAAACAAAATGAGAAGATCACACACGCTGGATACAGCTCTAAATTTAAATTTATCCTTATAGGGATATACGCTCATATGTGCTGCTGAAGGTCTGAATTCTTAACCTAATTAAATGCACATTCAGAATACAGAGCATATAACAAGGGCTGTGTCAAAACAGGAAAAAGTTGAGATTCATAACAATAATGATTCAGTTTTCTCTGATACAGGAGCGAGAGAACACGACCGGCACTCAGACATGTGGTCGACACATTAACTGTATCGGCCTCCCTTTTTTAGGCGCTGCACTAATGCCAGGTATTACTCTGCGTGGTTGGCTGGTCTAACAAGACAAAACACTGGAAGATTTCATGACTTTAGAGGATTTCTTACACACGATACAGCCACATGCACATGCAAAGCTGGCTGGGCAACAGAAAGCCAGGCCCAAAAACATTGAATGCTTTAGCGACATTTGAATGGGAAGTGGTTAACCAGACATAGAGCATTCACTTGTGGATGCTTATGCTCTCTGTTTTTATTGAACTGTGCAACAGGTTCTCAGTCAACAATAACAAATATAATCAGCTGCTAAAATAAGTGCATCTTGTTTATTCAAATCTCTCGCTACACTCCCTCCTAACTAAGCACAGTTTCATCCTGGGTCTTCGCTCTCCGCTCATTTGTGCTGTCTGCTATTTCGATAAATTTGAAATATGCTACCTGCATGCTTAAGCCCATGCAATTAGCCTACATGACTGTGGCGTGCCGAGTCGTCACACGTGCACATGTGGTGACGTATGCATTGCGTGTCGAAGGCATGTTTGCGTGTTTCTCTCACGGGCGTGCTGTCAGGGAGCATGCAGCTCACTCCGAGTGATCGGCCCTTCACTCCATCATTCATTGTAGCAGGCACGGATTAGTCACGCCACACACACACACACACACACACACTGAGAGCATATATATCTATACATCTTCTGATGCTTCATATAGCCCCCACCCCCACTGTATAACCTCATTACAGCTTCCATCCTCCCCCCACCCCATTCGCACTCCTTCAGCTACCCTCCTCTTCTCTCCACCATGTCTTTGTTTTGGTCAATCGACGACTGATTTCTCTGATTTTGCTGGAACAGTTCTCCTTCTCTTGAATCCACTCTGAAGCTTGCAAGCCCTTTTTTTTTCTGCGCTCGTACAGTTTGTCAGGATGAATTTCTTTCACGTGCAATAATTCATTCCCCCAGTTGGAAAAGTAGGTTTATTCGAGCTGTACGTGGAAATAAAGGCAATAATGTGTGCAGGCGCAAGTTAAACGCTGATGGGAGCTTTGACAGACAGCTACATTAAAAAACAGCCAGTAATAATGTTAAGTATTTTGTCATCACCTCTGCTAGGTGCAAATGCATGCAAACAAACAGACTCAGACAGTCACACATGCGAACACACACACAAAACCCATTCTGTCCAATCACCGCAACATCATCCAACCCATGGAAACCACTGCAGAGGGAAATTAATCTAATAACCGTCTTTATTTTCCTCCTTCAACGCCTGGTGCATTTTTTTGTTTTCTCTCTTACGGCAGCCTTTTGGAGAGGATGCAGCGTCAGGAAAGACAAACATACGGGATGATTAATTATCGGCACCGGCACTTCCTCTGCCAACAATACGGGCTTTATTCATCGCCGCTCATGTCTTTGGGTTTGCTTTTCTTTGCCTCTATTTTCTCCCTCTCTGGTCTAAAAAGGAAAACAGAGTAGGTAATGGTGAGGCGTTTATGTGCTCCGCGTGAGGACAGGGTGTTAAGTAAAAAGTGACAAGTAGCGGGATGTAGATGGTGCCAAAGGGTGAGGCTGAAAGTGTTTAGCTCCTTTTTAGTCAGCACCGTCTGTCTTTCCACTTTCACTGAGAATCTCAGGACCACCCGCCAAACACCGAGCATAACACAGCATGACTTCATTTTCACAGTCTAAGCCACAATTGTCTCAGCACTTCAATCACCAAACAGGACTTCTGGGATGACTGACGAGGGGAGCTTATAGTGATATTAGATGCATTGATTTGTCATAATAAAATAACATTATGAAAAGCGCTGTGATTCAGAGGGAGCCAAAGGACTTTCACAAAACTTTGAACAACCTGCTGGATGCCGCCTGTAAGAAGAAATAAGCAAAGCCCCGTGTGAAGCAGGTATTAACTTAAATGGCCACTAGGGGGTGAGGTGAGGTTTGGCACTGTAGCAGACGGATGTGTAGCGCACAGGCTCGGTTTGTTTGTCTGTTTTCAACTGCTTCTCCTATAAAGCCACTTCCTCCTGTAACACCACCAAGAACACCTTAAAAAAAAAGAAAAAAAAAAGAAGAAAAACAGAGAAAACAGATAAGAGATAAAAGAGGAGGCTACATCCAATAAGAAGAAAAGACAGGGAGAGACAGTTGTTTCAGCAAAGGGGTGTAATGTTTCTGAGGGCTTGACATGCTTTTTTTTTTAAATAATGGGGATAAAAGACAAAAAATGAGATACAAATTGATGCCAAATGCTGAATGCAGCAATCAAAGATGTCACGACATTATGCTTAAACATAATGCTGCAGAAGAGTTTTTATGACTAAGCAAATTTATGAATCGCTTCAAGTCATGCACGAGGGTTGGTCTACTTTTAACATCATGTTCCTAAACAGAGCAATATGCAGTGAGGAGCGAGTAAGTGTTTTTACACGGCTCATAGACACGAAACCAGCAGGCATCCTGCTCCAAGCTGAGTCAATAAGGTGGTTATAGCTGATGTTTCTGTAGTTTTTCACTAGGTTACATTTAAAGTAAATGTTAGTAGAAGTTGGTCCAGTCAATTTTAGCGCTATGTTAAAACTGCTATGGCAGGGTGCTCTTTTGTAGGTAACAATATACACAATTGTTAAAATTAGCTTGACCAACTATCTACAGCAGATGAACAGCATCTAAGAGTCCGTAAAATCCAGCAAAGATCTGACACAGGAGGTGTATCTGGAACTTCAACCGTTCACTGAAGCCTCATCAGAAATGGTTTCAGTGGAAGGGTGGATGTCAAGAAGTCATTCTTAATGACAGAAAACAGGGAGAATACACAATAACTGGACTCAAAACCGGTGGCAACAGATCTGATGGAGTGATGAATTCGTATTTTAAATTTCTGTTTCAAACTGTCATCAATATATACGCAGGAAGTCAGGAGAGATGTACAACAGTGAGTTTTTTCAGCCATCTGGAAAGCACAGCAGAGGTGCTGTCATGATTTCGGGCTGCATTTCAGCCACTGGTGTTTGAGATCTTTTGAGACCACTGTGCAACGCCATCTGGAAAGCATGTGATTTGCAACAGTTTCACTTTTCAGTATGACAATGATCCGAAACACACTGTCAATGCAGCAAAAGCATACCAGGATAGAAAAACACACAGTGAAACACTATCACGCACATGGCCTCCCAAAAGCCTGGAGCTCAACATTATTGAAGCAGTGTGGGATCATCTTGACAGAGAACAGAACAAAAAGCAGTCAAGATCCAAAGAAGAGCTTTAAATGTCCTTCAAGAAGCCTGAAAAACTATTCCTGAAGACTACTTCACATTAAAGAATTTACAAGAAAGCTAAGAGGGTTCAGATTGTGTTGAAGAATAAATGTGGTCGTACCAAATATTGACTTTATATCCAGTATTTTTGCACATTTCACTAAATCACTGCACCTAGCAAAATATATATACATTTTAAATGAGAGGTACTAAAAATACGTATTTGTTATTTATCATTTATTGCCTTTATTTATTTAACAAGCCAAAAAAACCCCCCAGCAAACATCACTGAAAGGTAATTTCAGATTAACATCATCATCATCTGTCAGAGAAAATCTCATTTCTGGTGAATGGCAGCGACACCTACACCCATTCATCTCTGTGCGCCCCTCATTGGAGTAGCAGGGGTGCCATCTTTTGGCAGCTGATCCACAGCTGTGCCAAGAAGAGCTCCAGACATGAACGTGGGAGCGCAGTACAGCACAGCAGTTCTTACCCTCCCACAAGGCTTGCGTGAGTAGAGAAAACTATGCGTGTGTGTGTGTGTGTGTGTGTGTTTTCATATGTGTGTGTGTGTGTGTGTGTGTGTGTGTGTGTGTGGGGAGGCTGGGTTGGCTCACTGCCAGCTCCTTTGCCTATTCCCGCCCCCTTCCCTTAGCACTCTTCTGTCTCTCTCTGTCTCTCACTGCAGGCACAGGAAAACCACAGCAGAGAGAGCAATACTAACAGAGAGAGAGGCAGCGAGAGAGAGAGAGAGAGAGAGAGAAGCTGGCTGATCAAGGGCTGGTTGTCACGCGAGCGAGCCGTCTGTCAATCTCCCCCCCCTTCCTCCTGACAGGCTGCTGGCGGACAGCCAAGGCCTTGCGTGCAAACCGACGAGCCACATTAGCCCATAAAGAATTTCATAATAGCAACAGCTGTTAAATATTGATGACTGCTGGCAAGCGCTCAATGGCGCTCTGCAAAAAGGTTAAGCCTCCTCTGTAATGGAAGCTAATACTTCATTATGCCAGAGATCAAATGTCCGGATCTCGCCTCGTCCAAATCTGAACTTTTTTTTTTCTTGTTTTTGCAATTAAAAAGAAAACACAAAAAAGGATTTACAGCTAGAAAAGTTTTGGGGCATTTCCCTGCTGTTCTAACGACAAACAGAAGCAGACTTTTCCACTACTTTTAACTCCAGCAGATGAGGAAACATACAGCACACTGACTCAATCATCCCACGTAACAATATCAACATTAAATATGAGCTTCGTAAGCTCGCCGATATTGTTTTAGATGAATGTTTTGGTTCCCCTGTGACATGCTATATAAGATTACATTTAAACGGATGGAGAGATTTAGAGCGACTTTCTTTGTCTGTTAACAAAACAACAACTACAAACAGCACTTTTGTCGGAGGCAGGACAGGAATTAGAAATATTTATCTTTCAGAGGAGATTATAATGCAAGCGAGTAATTTTTTTCCCCCTGGGGGAGCATGCACATGTACTGTAGTTTGAGCAGCTAGGGGGAAGCCTATCTCTGAAGCAGGAAAAAAAAGAACCCTGATTCCTGAATAGAACGTAAACAAAGGCCTTGGTTGTGCGCCTAGATACTGAAGCAGAAGGGAAGTGATATTATGACAGAGCAAATGGGATCACACAGAATAGAGGACAAGATGTAAACCCAATTGTTTCCACTTCTCTGTTTTGGTTGGCAAGCAGTCGCCACACTCTACAGGAGTAATACGTCTCCACACATGAGCCCTTGGGCAAAACATACTTGCATGGTAACTTCTTCACTACCGCTACTGTATGTGGCTCTGTCTGCATGGTGCACCATAAAACTGGCACCACGCACCTTTTCCTTACACAAACACACACACACACACACACACTGGAGAACTATTATAGCGATCATAATTTGAAAGTCATCTAATTGCTTCTATAAATAGCGAACGCAACTGATTGTGGCGCACATGCTTTATATGTGAGCGCGATGTTTGTCTGCTGGGAAAATTGCTTTTCTGATGAATCCACTGAAATGAGCGACGCGCAAGCGGAGCCAGCAAAAGGGCTGTCTAAACACTCCTAAATTTGGCTCGTCAAGCCCTAGGAAAATTAACCGCAACATCAGCTCAATGTGGTGCAATATTTATACAGACAATTAGAAAAGCTAACAGAATGCAAATGGACGGAGGCCCAAGGAGAATGTGCTTCGGCACGAAACGATGTGCTCTCTCTCCTCGCACGCACACGCGCACGCTGCATTCAAGCATGTGTCGCGTGAGATGAGCCAGTTATGCAGGAAAGCTTTTTATTTGACTGTACCCAAATGAATGCAACAGTGTGTCTTCTAATTGAAGACAAAAAGACGCTGTAGTTTTCCTCCTGTGGCCGGCGATGTTCCACCAGGCAAACGTCGACCCTGGCCCTCGGTAAAGCTCCGCGGGGTTGAACTCAGGATATAA
This sequence comes from Etia nguti, assembly GCA_015106755.1. NCBI lineage: Eukaryota > Metazoa > Chordata > Actinopteri > Cichliformes > Cichlidae > Etia > Etia nguti. Next base: position 9,117 of record VUQG01034754.1, on the reverse strand, counting down.
ACTCCCTCGTGAGTCACACAGTATATTCCAGCAATAAAACTGCCAAGAGGCAGAATGACAACATGTGTGTCAGCACTGCATGTACAGAAACAAACACACGCAGTACAAGGGGATTTAGGAGGGGAAACTTTACTATAAGGCGTATTGTCTTTTCCCTTCAATTATTTGCTTCCTTAGCTTCCCTGTTTATGTCAAACTTCCTTGGACAGGCACGGTCAAATCATGACATAATATATTTCCTTTCAGGCACCTCAGTGTCCAGACACAATTTAGCCTCGGTGACGCACTTCTTTGCACAGTACACTTTCTGCCTTGCGTTATTTCTACTTAGTTCGATTTCTGCCATACAGTCTATTTTCCAGTTAGTCAACTGTAAAATGAAGTAGCAAGAGTGAATACATTTCTAATGCATGCATTGAAATGAGTGCAACATCCCACATCTCAGAGCTGCTGCACTACTGTAGGAGGCATCAGCTCTTGCACGCATATACAGTACACGTTTTGCATGGATGCCCTATAAATAGCTGTTCCTTGGATTCCTGTTTTGATGAGGATGGTTGTGGCCCAGTGCTCTCTCAAGGAGCTTGTGGTTAATAAAAGTTGCATTCAGGAACACCACCTGGCCACAATAAAGCGCAGGCCTCCTATTTTTGTACTCGCACAATCTCCGTTTTCATGAGCAGTCCGAGATTCAAGAGCTTGAAGTTGCCATACAGTGTCCTGTAAATTGTAACGTTTATGTGCGAGCTGCTGTAAAGTCCAAATTGCTGGCTTTACGTTTAACTGTGGGTAAATTTGTAATGAAAACCTATCCTCTTTTTTTAAACAAACACAAAACTTGCAAACAGATGTGCCACAAGAGGTGAATGTGTTATTTTAAGAATACAGTGAAAAGAGAGAGATAATGAAGAGGAAGAGAAAGAAGAGATGAGGCCTTGGTGCAAAATCGAGCTTACAATGTATAGAACAAGCAACTATAAAGGGTTTCTCACTCATTCATCCTTATTCTTACTGAAGAAAGAAATACTTGAGACAAACGTGAGACAAACTCTCCTGCATGAGAGGAGAGGAAGGCAAGAGAAAGACAGAAAGCAGATCAGAGGTAAGAGTCTGCACCATCATGTGCACTGCCACTTTAAATAAAATGGTGGTTTCTTGTTTGGTGTGCCAATTAATGTCATTCTTACTTAAAATGAGAGGGAGTGAAAGAACCACAACAAGCCCAAGATTATCACTCTGCTATTCTCCTCCTTGTTGGAGAGCCAAAAGCACTCCTCACTTCAGTCTCCATAAACAGAGAGTTAAGCAGGTTTCTGGAAAAAGAACCACACCTTTTTAAAAACCTCGATTCCTTCAGTGATCCAATTAGATTTTCTTTTTTCATGTGTAAAACCTCTCCATAACGAAAGGGTAATCTGTTAAAAAGATTATGGTGCCGTTTCGGCCCATTGAGGCAAGTAATAATGGGCAGATGGTCCCTGAGGCTCAATCCATATGGGAGGGAAACTACACTAATGCCGCTGTAGCACGCAATGCTAAACAAATGCTAACCACTGATGTGTGGTGGGAAGACTGCTTCACAGCTTCAAAAAATACGTGTTGCTTAAATTTTACTCAAGGAGACTGTTTTTAGCGGGGGAGAGAGTGATTTTGGTGAACGCAGAAAGTGGCTCACTTAGAGCTGCAAAGCTGTAAGTTTTAAAAAGTTCAAGATCAGACAATGGTAGCGTTACCATAGCATGTAATGCTGCTAAATGTAAAAAAGAAGAGGGTGGAAAGAGAAGAATGTTAAATCCCAGCCAATCCCGTATAAGAGGTCTCTACTCCTAAAGGGTTTTACCCTGGTAGGAACTGCTCGTTTAAGCTGGTGTCGTCCGAGTGCCTACTCTGCACCTAATGGAGTAGCACCACTAGTTAGTTATAGTTACCAGCCACACCCGGTGCTCTTCCCCTAATAACTGTGCTTCAAGATGATCTGTCTGCTCATGGCGAGGACTAGAGAAATACCAGTCCTTTATTACTTTAAACATCACTTTTCATACTCTTTTGCAAAAATCTACTCCCCGCTGAGATCACTTTTTACGCACATGACTCCAGTTGCACCACACTTACTTCCACTTTTTGAATATTTGTCTGTACGCAGTGACCCTGCTGACATCCTTTTTATAACATCACTGCTTTTCTTTCATTCAGAATATTCACTCATTTTACTACATCTGCTGATTGTTAGCATTAGCAACAATCACATGGGTATACATTTCTGAACTCTTTATTTTATCTACTATCTGTAGGCTGTGTGGTGTGCTGGCAGCATATCATCAATGTGTAATTAAATGGGTGTGAGATGGTTAATGAGCCAAGGGTTGAGGAGGATCAAGTGACCCATGATGGTGATCATGCTTAATGCATGAAAGCCATTAACCTGTCAATCACTAGATGCTACCACAGGTGTTACATGTCCGCTGTGTCAGTGTGTGTGATCAATCTGTGGAGCGGGTAATCAAGAGCAATGCCTCAATAAAGTATTTATTTTGGCATCGGTTCACTTTATCCTTGTCACTCCATTATCGTAAAACTCTATCCAATAAAATTTAAATAGAAACCAAATGGAAACCAAAACAAAATTTCAGAGTGAATGAAGCAGTTTTAACCTGAGCTGACACTACTTTGCATCACCCATTATCACAATTTCATCTCCTCTTTTTTTTGTTTTGTTTTTTTTCCCCTCACCAAAAATATCACACACCCATTTGGCCACTGACACTCTAACCCAACAGTAATCTGATTATCTAACACCTCATCCCATTAGGCTGGGGTGGCAAGAAAACACTGGATGTTCATAGAAACACCCTTCAGGCATTTCGGCTGCTTTGACACAAAAACCTCAAATTCACAATGAGGTTGACTGGAGTGGTAAGACATAAGAAAATACTAAAACTGTTTAATTTGGGGGTCTACCTCACTATTGTTAAGATAATAATGGTGGACTGCAAGACTCCAAATGAGGCAAAAATGTTTCTACATGGCCGTTCTCCAATAAGACCCATTGATGGCAAGCATCCATCCATTTTAAACTGCCTCCACATGTAACAACTTGCTCTTTTAGAAAAGCTCAAGTGGCAAAATATCCCAAAGAACCCTTTGGGATGACTTTTATAAAGCTTGTTTTGAGAGAATATTTTGTGTCCACCTTGAGCACATGTGAAGAATGAGCTTTTTTTTTTTTTTATAGAAAACTGGGAAGTTGCTGTAGTTATAATCCCTCAGGGGGAGGGTAGGTGGAAATATGTGAGGTGCACTGGGATAGCTGCTGTCACGTCTGGACATATCGTGACTTTTCACTTCACATTTTCCCATCCGTGCCCCCTTGCACGTCACAACTACACTCTAAATCCAAGCCTCTTTATAAGTGTTTGCTCCGATCACTTCATTTGGCACAGGGAGGGAAAATGTATACCCCCTTCGTCGTCGCCCAGCAGGTAATATGCAACTGTGTGTGTGTGTGAGAGAGACTGTAGGATATGGAGCGGGGTGGTGAGGTGAGGAGAGCTTAAAGGAGAGTGATGGGTGGGATACGCAAGCTTGCTGAAAGAGGTAAGGTCGGGGGCAAGTCACGGATGGCAGGACTCGCTGCAAATGTCACCTAGTCACCACTCCGTTTCCTGGCATCTGGTGTTAGTGTGCTAATATGAGTTTATATGTGTTTGTGTGTGTTATGTTTAATTCCTGACCAACTGATGAGATTTGCAGGGTGTAAACAAACACGGACTTGTCTGGCCTCTCTAAACAGGCTGTTGCTCTAAATAGGAAGACATTTTTTCTGCCTGCACGTGTAAAGCTGCCAAATGAGCACACTAACCTGTACTCCATCCAGAAGGCAACACACCAAAAAGTTAGAGGACATGCCTTTTTGCTTTAAGGGGCACTCCATCTGCTCCACCTTACCCTTTAATTTTAGTCCTGCTCATCTTGTGAAAACAGTTGCATGACAGCAGGTCTTTGTCAAGTCTGAGGAAATAACCCATGATGATATCAAAGTGATGTCACTATCGCTATCTTAGCATATAGCAAGATAACACTTGCATATGGCATGACTATATGAGCATAGAGTAAATGTAGGAGACTTTGTTTGGGGAGACCAGGCACCTTATGAAAGGGCATTCCTTCTTAAAAAAAAAAGAAGAAAAAAACCCCACTCCATTTCAACATAAGACTTGCAGATCAGTAAGTCTCAACTGTTTACTAGACAGTAACTGAACAAGACAAAAAATGCATGGGTAGCTGTACTGAATTCCTGCGTGTGGAAAGCAAAGCTGTAGTTACAGTAAAGCAGGCCTTCTGCCAACATATAAAAGTTTTTATTGTGCTGATGACCTGAACAAGCTTAGCAGGTTTAAAAAACTAAAAAAGCAGATACTCCAAGTGCCGTGAACTCGATCACAGGGCTGAAGCAATGTGAAAAAGTGGGGTGAGGGCACCTGTGTAACATAGCTTTTTAGCTCTTGCCACAGCTAGGACTAGAGCTACTTTAAGCAGTAAGCAAATGAGTCTTAAAAAAAAAAAATTACAGCACAGTGACCTTGCGTGTATGTGGCTTTGTGAGTCATTACAGGCCAGGATTCTTTTTTTTCGCACACTGGAAGTGTTCGTGCATATGACACAGCAGTTGTTTGTGTATGTATGTTTTAGCCTGGTAATGATCTCATCACCATGTGGTAAAATCCTCCTTGTCCACTAAAATAAGAGCCTGCTTCTCACGGAAGCAATGTCGGAAGCGGTGACGAGCGCACACGCGTGCGTGTGTGCATGCTTGTGTGCGTATCTGAATCAGGGAGAAAGAGGGATTGTTTTAGACAGCCAAGCAGAGTACAGTAGGGCGCAGCAGGGTCAGCAGACAGAATCGAGTGTCTCTATCCACTGACCCAAAATCCTCTGCGGCCCAGAGTCACACACACACACACACACACACACACACAGAAAATGCATATTTCACTGCCTTCAATGTGCAAAATATATTCAGTCTTAAGCGTGTTTGACTGGAACTTAAAACTGGGATATAAATCTTGTGTGCTAATGTACGTCATCTTTGATTTTGATTAACGCAAATGGAAATATTGCATTTAAAGCAGAAAAGCAAGAATCTAAAGTACAAACAGATTTATTGGATAATTCTTTTTAGTGAGTTATTACTGCACAATGATCACCTTGGTAAAAATTGACCTAGGCTAGAGCTAAGCTATGGATTTATCTGGATGCTAAATCGTGCTTTTGTGCTCCTGTCCTATCAGGAAATCTGCAGATGGTAAAGAGCAACTCTGTAAATTTGAGGCAACGGATAAATGTGGAAAAACTTTTCAGAGGAAATATTGCTGGCTAATTTGATTTATGGGAATAGTAGGCAAGATTCATTCATTACATAATTGAATTTGTTGAGATTTATGTTACTTATAAAGACATCATCTGAATGAAAATGCGAGATGAGATCATGTGCATCTGATATTTGTTTTCAAGCTGCAGATTGAAATGTAATCAAACAGACATGCATCTGTCAAACTCTTTTTCTTTATTAAAGCAACAATGGTCTGGTACAGAGTCCTGAAGTGACTTTTGGAGGTTTTATATTTGGAAGAAGTCAGAGAATTCTGGAGAAAGGCTAAAAACTTCCTGGGAATCCTTGCTGAAATGCTGAACATCGGGACCTAATGTGTGGCACACTCCTCAAACAACCCTTGCAATTATCGCCTCCGCACTAATGAACCTCACATTACACCCCGTGTCATTAAAACCGCCTTTTAGGTTCGGCAACATATAAACTTCCACATCGGCTCTTTGGTGGTGCCCTACAGCTGAGACCTGTGGGCAACACTGCCAGACCCACGCCCACAATCTGCCCATCTAAGGCTGCAGTTCTGGCTGGTTTCAAGCCTCCTCTTAATTTTATAGCATTCACCTCACGGTGCTTTAAATCTCATCTACAAACGCTGCGACTCTCCTCGCAGACAGCAAACTCCAAATTTCTTCTCTGATCTTCTTATCACCTTCACTCTCTGATGTTGCAACCCTGTTTCCTTACAGACATCATCAGAGTTTTATCTATTTGAATCTAACTGCTGTGCTGAGTCAGATGTGACATGGCAGCATTCATGAGATAAAGTTCTCCTTAAAAACAGGCTGAAGTGTTGTGGTTTGAAACCCTGACCCAGAAACTGAAGCAGCTGCTTTGTCCATTGAGAGCTCCTACGTAAACTTGACTAAAATCATTTTTAACCTTGGAAATCACTTGTTAGGCTCCGGATTTGTTTGTTTTTTTAGCTTGTTGCTTGGAGTTAACTCTGCATATATGAAAGCACGTATGCAATCTACATCAGAGAAAATGCAGTAAGACACATCAAACGTGGTGAAAGTGAAGAACATGTGTTTCCAGAGTATTCCATCCAGGGCCATGCTGCGCTGGACTGAGCGTCACACTGCAGGCCAATCCTCCTGTGTTTTCTGCTTGACTTTTCAGCTGATTTATGAGCAGGACCACAGAAATTCCTGTGCAATAGCTTCAGGATGTCTCCACAATAAGAGCAGCATTTCTGATTAGGGAAAGTATTAGCAGCTCAAAAACACGGCCATCACTGCGAGCGGCTCACGCAAGCCAATGCAGATCTTCGTGTCCTCTCTGCTTAACAAAGATTTACTGCGCACTGCGTCTTGCTTTCTGCTCTTTTACTCATCTCATTGTGAAAATTTGATGTAGCGACTCTCTGTGTCAGCTCGGTGCTTTACTGTTCCTTAAATTATGTGTCATTTTTAAATCGGTCAGGTTTTTTAGTGTCCTGGGATCGAAATCACTGTCAGAGAAAATTTGCACCATCTTTCCAGATGCACTTACACTTAATAATGCACACACCTACTCGCACGTCAACACACTTCAAGCAAGTGTTTTACATTTTTAGCCGTTTGGGGATATGGTCTTGTTTGAAGATACTTCAGCGCACAGCTGCTGCTGCTGGGTTTGAACCACTGTCCATTCGGTGGGCAAGTCTCCCGTTAAACCCAGACACACACGCACACACACACACACACAAAATAAACACACCAAACACCCACATCCTCCTCACCCAACAACAGTGCCGCAACTGTTTCTCATGTGACAGAAGAGTGGAGGGGTGGGGTGGGGGAACTGCTGAGTCGAGGGAGTGGCGAGGAATAGCGTGCGAAGACCTAATGCAATGTTTCAACCCCAGATGGGTCACATCAGTAGCCCGCAATCAACAAATTTGGCCCTGCCAAGTTTACACGCTTTCCATGTCAAAAGGGATGGAGGAGAGAGGAGAGAGAGAGGACGAAAACCCACCCATCGCCCCCACCCCTAGGCTCCCTTTCAGTGCCATCACAGGTTATAATTATTCATCGCTGTGACTAAGAGAAGAGAAGAGAAGAGAAGAGAAGAGAAGAGAAGAGAAGAGAAGAGAAGAGAAGAGAAGAGAAGAGAAGAGAAGAGAAGAGAAGAGAAGGTGGAGGCATGTCTTGCCACAGTCCAACTCTTAATCTCCTCTGATCAACAGGCTTGTGGTGCAGCTGAGCCCACCTTGCACAACTTGAAATGAGCTCTTACCCAGCCTCTGAACCCACTACCGTATGAGTGCTTCCTACCTGCATGCTGGCCATGTTGATCACAGTCCTTTGATCAGATCTACAGCTTTCCAGACACGACTTGATTTACCCACCGTGGAGATGAGAAAGACTCGTGTGCAGATGGGGAGAAATGCGGCCTCGCTGCCTCGTCTATTTGTCGGTGCGTTTGTGCCTCTGCAAAGGCGCTGCAAGGAGGAAGTTGTCCTCAGGCATTTGTGGCCATGTGTACCCAGATACGCTTGTTGTTAACCAGAGCTGGCCCTGATATTTGCTGCTGCGTTTTATCTTAAGGGTTCCTTTAGCATCAAAACGTGGCGGCTCCTCCTTTGCAGCGAGCTATTAAAACACCCACGCCAATTTGATCATTGGAAATGTGGCAGAAACAAACGACTTTGTGGAATAGCCGCCGGCGGAGAAATCATTCTCGCCCTAATGTTGGCTGCTCGCAGTTCTGACAATGAAAAACAGAGCGGCGAAGGGAAGTACTTTCACTCCCACACCCTCGACTCTCCCTGTGACATTCGGGGAGATATTTACCTTGTAAAGATCTTGACATTTTCCTGCGTGCTCTAATAACACTCTGAAATATGAATAAGAGTGCCGAGAATGGATAGGAGCCCTGCAGAGCTTTTGTTAACAGGTATTGATTGATACCGAGGGGAAAGGAAGGAAGGAGCTGAGCCATGGGAGGACCATGGGGAGCCACTTTTTACTGATCATCTGTTAACCTTGTCAAAAGACCTCGCCCGCTGCCTCACGCTGGCCAGGGGCATCCTTGGTGGTCATCACAGCCTCTGTGATTTTCTTATCAAAGCAAAACTCCAGCCTAAAGCGTAATTCTCAGCTCAGGCCGGCGATGTCAGACAGCCTGGTCGATGGGCGGATGTCGGTACACTGCAAAAACTCAGAATCTTAGCAAGTATATTTGTCTTATTTCTAGTCAAAATAAACTCACCACACTTAAAACAAGACAAAATCAACTAAAGAGTAACATCTCAGTAAGATATATTAACTTGTTTTAAGACTGTGGATCTTGAAACTAGATCATTTTCAGTTGTTCCATTGGCAGATTTTTCCTCTTATTTCAAGCAAAAATATCTTGTATTAAGTGAAAAAAATCTGCCAATGGAACAAGTGAAAATTATCTAGTTTCAAGATCCACAGTCTTAAAACAAGTTAATATATCTTACTGAGATGTTACTCTTTAGTTGATTTTGTCTTGTTTTAAGTGTGATGAGTTTATTTTGACTAGAAATAAGACAAATATACTTGCTAAGATTCTGAGTTTTGCAGTGCAGAGATGTCTAAAGATGTGCACACACACACACGCACACACCTTATCAATGTAGGTATCTCCTTGTAATGCAGCATCCAGCTCATGGAGATAATGCAGCAGCCTGTCCTCGACTTTCTGGGCATACCGTTCCCCATACTGCTCCTCCATCTCATTCTGCAAGACAGACAAAATGCATCATCCCATAAAATACAGCA
>VUQG01034753.1:0-34848 GCA_015106755.1 Etia nguti | reverse complement strand
TTCATAACATACCTTCATACCGTGTACATTGTAACATACCTATAATAGATCCATATTCTGTAACATATCTATATTATTGCTAAAGCACTTTCTGGATAGATGCAAACTGCATTTCGTTGCCTTGTACTTGTGACATGTGCAATGACAATAAAGTTGAATTCTATTCTATTCTATTCAAACTACATTTAGCGCTACAGCAGCATGTAGTAAAAGAGTCAGCGAGCTAAAGTGGCATCCAGACCAGACCAATCACAAAAGGAACACATCAGGGATAAAACATTCTGACTAAGAACTCTGACAAAGGAGGGCTCAAACTGTTGATTAGCTAGACTGCTACATCAAGCAAAGAATGCTAAAAACAACAGCTAAAATTAGAGGTCACGCAAGACAAAGGAGCAGTGTTTAAAATCAGTGTAATGTCCTGTAATGTGTATGAATTGGAATAAAAATTCACTTTTAGTTAATTGCTGTTGCAACAAAAGCAGCTTGATGTGTATAACAATGATCAATTCCTTTCCACTGGTTAATCAACTAACTTCATGGTATCTGTTTGTCTCTGCTGCCCTCTAGGGACAGTGATTTTGTCTCCTTCTTATGTCCTGAAAGGACATGTCTTAAAAGGACATAAGAAATAAAAAAGTATAAAAAAGAAATCTGCAAATTTTGCACTGTGTGAATCTCAAGTACATGCCCTGATCAAAACCAAAGATGCACTGAAATAAGTGGATTTGTGTTTCTCCTCACTTTATTAAGCTGGCTGTCATTTTTAATGGAAAATTTTACAATTTCGAAAAATGCAAACTAGCTAATATATTCATGAGCTCTCTCAGACTTTTGCACCTCATTAGTATTTCTAAAAGTATATCAGTGTTCCATTATGTACTGCTGATAACACTGATTTAGAAACCAACCATCTACTCGTACATTATCAGCTACTATAGCTGCTTATATTACACTATCCATCACAACATGGTTTTCAGCTGTAGCACTAAAGTGTACTTATTAGAGTGAGACTGCAATCTCCATGGCGATCAGCTAGTCTTTTCTATATAACTGCATGTTTTCAGGTTCAAGAAAGAAACCATTATGTGGGCTGTCCATTCAAAGTGTCCTTGGATTTTGAGAATAGTTTGATGGAGGGGGGGGGCTTTGTATCATCTTCTTCTGACTTCTGCACTGAACTCACAAATGATTTGGTGCTGTTGTGCTCCAGTTATACACCTTCTCTCTAAAACATCAGCGTATCTTTCCTCCAGAAATACAAATTTGATTTATGTTAGTGTACAGTGGAAAAATAAGATCAGCTTTCTGACGCCGGCGGTTCTGCAGAGGACTCATCGCCAAGCTCTGTGATTCATAAAGCAAAGAATTGCTCTGTTTCAAGCTTCAACACTCGAAAAAGTCGTGAGCAATTCAGAAAATAAAGGGGCTTCCACAGTATGCAATCACAGTTCAGGAATAATAAAATCCGTCATGCACAGATTTATGTCAGGCGGTGCAGGGATGTGTTGTTAAGTGGGATTTGTTATGAAAACACTGTGGAACTGTTAAATAACAGATATAAATACATATACGGCAAATGGCTAATGTCTCCGTGACAGCATTTCAGGAAAAGAGGATAAGAGGATAAACAAAATTAATTTGCGCTCGCACGTCACACCTCCAATGTCCATGGGCAATTATCTGTACTCTGTCTACCAAACATTTACCCAGAATTACACAGGAAACACCAGCAGGTCAATTACTAAAAATAGAAGCGTGCCACAACAGATCAGAGTGTTTCGTCCCCCCCGCCCCAGAACAAAGTAAGATCGTAATTTAAGACAGTTCGAATAACTTTCAGAAAGCTGCAATGCACCAACTGAAAAATCTACTGTATATTTCTAGACCCATCTAGCACTTTTCTCTTCCCCCAAAGGAACATTGTTCACAAGCGGGGGCCGTGGGGGCTCCGTGCTTCTATAAAAGGAATGCATTTTGAATGAGCCTGCTGACGCAGAAACTGTGGGTGTATAAGAGATGACACTCAACTCTGTTTCGGTGGACACATGGGGAAGCAACTGGGTTGGTGAGATTGTGATTGCCTCTCGGTGACCGGAGACTCTTGAAAGAGCACATGAGATGAACACAACTGAGAAGTTTTACCTTCCCGTTGATGGCATTCTCGAAATGTTGAACTCTCTCACCGAGCATCAACAATCAAGCATTACGCACCCGGGTCTTCAGAGCACCTCGCTCGGTCCAGTGCTCCAGCACCCCAAAGTCTCAAACATAGCGACAGGTATGGGGCTCGTCAAAAAGGTTAAGGGGTGCTGGAGACAGCAGGATACGAGGATAGTTGTGAGTAGATCCTCAAGTTCTGGCAGTCGGCAAGTGTCGGCTGATCGACTCCCGAAGAGGTCCGTGGACCTGCTGGAGTTGCGTTTGACCAAGCCCAGAAACTGTCATAGAATAGTTGTGCTTGGTGCGCCCAGAGTGGGTAAAACGAACATCCTCTGGCGGTTCATGGGGAAAGACTTTGAGGAGAGCTATGAGCCCACAATCGAAGACTTCCACAGAAAGCTGTTCCACATAGGAGGAGAGGCATACCAGGTCGATCTTCTGGATGCGGCAAGTGAGAGAGACTTCCCTGCCAAACGCAGACTATCCATCCTGACAGGTTAGGTAACAGTGCTGTATTAAATCTGTTTTTAAGGCATTGTGGTTTTTTATATTTTGAAAATGAATGCTAACTACGTTAATTTACATTTAATAATCAAAGTGATGCTCTTTGTCTCTCCAGGTGACATTTTTCTGCTCGTCTTCAGTTTGGATGACAGAGAATCTCTGAGTGAAGCCTGTGAGCTGCTCAGCGAGATCAAAGCTGCTAAGGCAAAGTTGCTGAAATTAAAACAGCCAGTGAGAGTGCCGGTCGTTGTATGCGGCAATAAAGGGGACTTAGACTCAGAGAGAGTCGTGAGACGGCCAGACGTGGGTAAAATCCTCGGCGAGGATATCCCATTCTTCGAAACCTCTGCTAAAAGCGGCAGCGGGCTGGACGCGATGTTCAGAGCCCTTGCCTCTCTGGGTGGACTACCTCACGAGACCAGTCCGTCGCGACATCAGGTCATACCCATCCTCACCTACCGGTCGCTGTACGTCGGCCAGCGAGGCAGGAGGGGTAGCCGTACGCGGGTACTCTCTGCGCCCTGTGCCGCAGTGGACCCTCTGGCGCGCCGCCCGAGCTTCAACAGCGACCTGCGGCTCGTGCTTGGATCAAGCACCAAACACAACAAACCCGAGAAGTGTCAGATTCAATGAATTGTGAGACTTCTCGACAAAAAAATTGTAGTAGTACGCTGCAATATGGTATACGTAAAGAGTTATACTCTGTAGCACCTGGCTGGACCAGTGCATTCTTATCGTGTTTTTGTATATATCTGTTCTATACCCCTGTAATAAAAGCTGAATATTTCTAACTATCTTGCGTGTTTTGCGTCCTTGCTTTCCATCATTCCGTTTGTTACAAAACATTTAAGAATCTCTTCACAAAGAGACGGGCACGGCCAGATTACGCACACTGACGTAAGCAGTCAATTCTCTTCGAGTGATGATGTAAAAACCTCGGGTGTGGGAGGGAGATCAGAGACATGAGAGGATGATTCAAACCCAGACCTTCAACATCTTCCAGTATCTGTTGTCAGTCTCGAGAGTTTTTGCGCGGTTTGTTTAGAACGCCCACGGCTTTGTGAATGGCTTAAAGTACCGAGGTGCTACAATGCCTGTTAATCAGCAGCGGTGGTGTACGCGCTTGTGTGTCACCATGGTAGTTGGAGGAAACAATGAGTGATAGCGCATGATTTATTAAAGAGGGGAAGGTGGGCGAAAGGAGAGAGACGGAATGAGATCAGCACCATGGAGAGAGCACAATGATTATTCAACTCGGCATTTAATATTACTGACACTGACAAGAAGTCCAGTATATTTGCTTAAAATAAACATCTCCAAACACTAAAACTGAAGTGTATCGACAAAACCCGCTTTGGAAAGCTAAACTGAATGAAAAACTAAAAGTCACGATTAAGTAACTCTGATCGCAGTGAACCCATCTTCTAACGGCTGCTAAGGCTTAAATCATCTCAAACTGGTGCTCAACATGCCTCCACAGTCACCAGATTTCAATCTACTAACAAGGTTTAAAAGGTGCCGATGTACCCTACTTTTTAAGTGACAGGGCACCAGTTGGGTTTTCAGTACACAGTGGAATCATAAAGATCTGTATTTCCAGACCAAGTTCAAGGCAGATAATAATAATGTCCTGAATATGTCTCATGCCAGTAAAGTCTTAATATGATAAGTTCCTTGAGATGAGACTCAATCCTTTTAAATGGACTAAATACTTATTATTCTCTCATGAAGGTGAGTTTTATTGTATGCACAACACAAATGTCTCACTTCTCTCCAGAAGTACCACATTTCAAAGATCTTTATAAGCAAACTCGACAGTGAATAGGAAATTTAGAGACTTACAAGTGAGCTGGGGTCTGTTCAAAGCTATATATATCTAGATATCCCTTTCCTCACCAGGAAATTAATGTTCATCCATCTGGTATGATTTCCAGGGATTTGATAAGACGTGCAGCACCTGCGGTGATATCAATAAAGTCCGAGAACAAAATGATTGCTTACTGGGAGGCTTTTCTTGGTATAATATAATTTGTTCACCCTCTAAAACTTTCCACTCGCCATGGACATTTGCTGAAAAGACTATGACATCAATCCAAAACAATTTCCTGTTTATTGTCAGAGGTATAATTACGATTAAACGACAGCAACAGCAGCAATTAAAGCTTTAGTGCAAAGTGCTTGTAGGAATGACTGCATGAAAGCATCTGGAGACTTAAAGTCTCGTTCTAACCGGTGTGAGAGGCAACACAGAGATAACACAATATCCTCGATCACTGCTGGGCTGCAGTCATTAAAGATAAAGTGGGTTTGCAATGGTATGGAAAATGATGAAGTGCCTTCACTACCACATTTAAAAGGTGTAGCAATCAAAACTGTTGGTTTTTATATGTTTTCACAGCCACAAGCGTTTCTGCTCTATAAACATTCGTGTCATTGAGGGTTGGAGGTGTTCTTTGTTTGTCCGCCAGCAGACTCAGAATGGTCCCCGTGAGGCTTTAGGGGAAATTTGTCTTTCCAGCTCCACCAGGAGAGCTGGAAGGACGCTGTCCAGTAAGGCCAGTCCTTCCCAGGAGCACCTCAGACCCCTGACAAGGAAAAAAGAAAAAAAGACAAATAATTTAACCTTAAAGCTGTAGAGACGTTTTAAATACTGTGTGCTGGGGAAATTAGAACAGACTATTCCCCTTATTTTCTGTCACCTCATGAACCAAACCGTTATATAATAAAGGAAATATTAACGAGTAATGAAAATAATCGTTAGGTTGGCCTTCACACAGGTGAAGAATCTGGTTCATATGTGTTATATATTTACATTTTTTTCCAGTAAAAACTTCAAACTTAAAGAGAAAATTAAAGTCACCTGTCATCAAGAATCAGCTGTCCGCTCTGTAGCAACTCTTGGACGACAACGGATTCACCAAAAACTTCATAGAGGCCATTTTGTGGGCTGAACATCTCCCAGTGCTGTTAACATAATTAAAACAAAAAAAAGTCTCTGCAAACTGAATATTATCTGCTGTGACAGAAAATACAATGAAGGGTTTATTTTGTGTGCTTTACCTTGTGATTAACGCCCTCAGTCATTCTCATTCCCATCACCAACACCTCCTCCAATCTGCCAAGCAAACATCTTTCATAACTTTAGCTGAATACAGAATAGCAAGGACAGAACAGAAAGAGTAAAAGGCCTGAATACAAGTCTGATAATAGCATCTCACAAGGACAGAATGTTTGAGAGAACAAGCACATGTGCCACAGCCTCAACGCTCGCTGTGTTAAATTACACTGTGGACTGGCTCAGACTTCACTGCTACATTTCACATGCTCAGAGCATTTCTGGGCATCTGTCTCTGCCTGGAAGTGCAACGGCGTACAGTTCAAGATGGCCGAGCGGAAGCCGCCTCCGCGTCCCGTGTCCCCTCTGCCGCACTTCACGGATCCACACGTCGGGCTCCAGAGTCTGGGTCCGGGCCTCTCGAACAACACCTCCCTCCCCCAGAGGAACAAACCGCCCATGTGCTCCTGTGTCAGAGACAACAATATAAAAAGCACCGTTTCTAACAGGAGCATAACAGGAGTGATTTAGTCCTTTAGATCTAAGTATTACCTGGGCCGACACCGATGTACTGTTTTCCTCTCCAGTAGCTTATATTGTGATGACTCACTGAGTTCTACATTACAAAGAGAAAAACATTTACTGAGTGTTTATGTGGAAGAATAGTGAAACTCAGAAAACTGTCATATTGTGGAGATTTAACGAAGACAGAAAACCAAACACAAAGTTAAAAAAAAAAAGCTTAAAAATAGAACTTAATAGACTCTGCTGGGGAAAAACAATATAAATCTTTGGTTTTAGATAGAACTGCACATTTAAATCCTGCTCAATAACCTCAAAAACATCTAATGAGTGTAAATTATACAAGAAAAATATGGATGCCTATAAAACAGAGGACTGAACATGCCACTATAGTTTGTGGTTTTGTGTTTTTTTTTTTTTTTTACAATTAAGAGTGAAGGAAGACTTTTTATTGCGTGAACTGTAAACAGTGAAGCCACTATCAGTCAGATTGAGATGATTTGATCTTTGTGGTATGGCGCGTTATTCTGGAAGCAGGCATCAGAAGATGACGAAACTGGTCGTAAACCGATGGACATAATCAGTGACAACACTCACGTAGACTGTGGTGTTTAAAGTCGGAACAAAGGGGGCCCCATTATAAAACCGCCACCGACCTGAACACCGACAATGCAGTATGGATCTATGCTTTCGTGTTTATGTCAATTTCTGACCCTACCATCTGAAAGCTGCAGGAGAAATTGAGACTCCTCAGATCTGGCGACATTTTTCAATCTTGTATTATCCAATTTTGGTGAGACCGTGTGAATTGTAGCTTCAGTTTCCAGATGTTAGCTGACAGGATGGCATCTGGCATGCTTCTTTAAGATTTGGTGTGGTGTGCAGTCAGAGATGCTCTTCTGCATACCTTTGCTGTAACGAGTGATTATCTGAGTTACTGTTGCCTTCGAGTCAACTTGGTCATTCTCTTCTGACCTCTGAACATTAACAAGGTATTTTCTCCCAAGGAAGTGTTGCTGAGTGATATTTTCACTTTTTCAGGCCAATCTCAGTAAACCCTAGAGATGGTTGTGTGGGAAACTCGCAGCAGATCGGCAGTTTCTGAAATACTCAGACCAGCCCGCCTGGCACAAATAACAATGCCACATTGTGAGTAACTGAAATCAGCGCTCTTCTCTTAATTCTGACACTCAGTTTGAATTTCAGCAGGTCGTCTTGACCGTGTCTAAATGCGATGAGTTGCTGCCAAGTGATTGGCTGTCTAGGTATTTGTGTTAATAAGCATTTGAGCAAGTTTACCAAAGAAGTGTTTTTCTTTTATTTATTTTCTCTTTTGATTCTCTGAACTTTCCTTTGATATAATATATAATTTTTGTGTATAAAACGGATGCATCATAAGGTGAAGCGTTAAAGTACGGAAAGGAGAACATTCTTGTTACAGCAGAGACTTACATGTCTTGCAAAATTCGACACCTCGTACTGTTGAAAGCCGTGCTGGTGCAGAGTCTTCCTGGCACACCGGTACATTTCTGCTGTCACATCCTCGGAGGGCATCGTCACTGCACCGCACTGAACCTGTTTAAACAGCTGAGTGCCTCGCTCCAGGGTCAGCTGGTACAGAGACACGTGATCATCACACACCCTCAGCAGCTCAGACAACTCTATTTCCCAGGATTCAACGGTTTGTTTGGGACGTCCGAACATGACATCCACCGACACCCGACCAGGGCACAGCCTCCTGGCCTCTTCGATAGTCTGCAAAGCCTCGTGAGAGTCGTGGTCTCTTCCCAGACTTTTCAAGTCCTCATCCTGCAAAGACTGAAGATAGAAAGTTTGATTAGTGTTGCTCCATAAAATGAAAAAAAGTTCTCACCTTACCCCTTCAGAATCAAATGATTAATGCAATTTTCAGAGTTACATCACCTCAAAGTACATATTAGTGGGTCAACATTTATAAATTGTGTTATTTTTCCAATATTATTGAGTCAGGAGAGAGACAGATGGAAAGATTAAGCCCTAAAAAAAACATTTAAGTTCTGTTCCAACTGTAATCTACAATATAAAATCCAAATTGCAATTTCCATTGCATGCAATTTAATGTCTATGATGCAGAGCAAAAGAAACAAGCACTGGTACCCCAGATGTGTGATTTGCTTCCTAATAATTCACTGGACCTGACAGGACTAAACTTCAAAAAGTGCATTTTGAGTAAATGTAAAAGGCCATGTCATCATATAGAATAGGTGATTTTCAAAAAAAAAAAAACATGAACACAATGAAAGGCCTGGAGTGCAAAGTTGCAACCAACCACTGAATGCTTTGAGTAAAACTTTGCAGGGCTTTGTGAACTATACAAAAGCTGATGTGGAGGAAAAATAAAATCATTTGTTTCCGTCAGGGTCAGCTGGAAGGCACTGCTTTTCCATGGGCTTCCATGAGCACCCAACGATTACGCTCACCTGGACCCCGATGGAAAATCGGTTCACCCCGGCACGGCAGTAGTCCTCTAACCTGGACTTTCCTGCAGGAGTGGGGTTGACCTCGAGGGTGACCTCGGCCTCATCTGAGAGATTCGCCTGCCTGGAAACAGTCTCGAGGATTGCCGCAAAGATGGAGGGGTGGGCCAGGCTTGGAGTCCCACCACCAAAGAACACTGAGGTTATGCTACAAATGAAAACCAGAGTGTGATCTCAGCTGCAGGTTACAGTTACTGATTGTCAGGTTTAATAAATGTACATACCAAGATACTTGACTGAGTCGCAGCAGTGTCTCAGTCTCCCTCTGAAGGCACTTAGTCATGATGTGGGAATTGTTCTCTTTGGATATGTACTTATTGAAATTGCAGTAGGAGCACCTCCTGAGACAGTAAGGCCACTGTGGGAGGAAGAACCCTATAGTCATGACACAGCCCACTGAGGCTTAAATCAGGTGAGTCAACATGCAGTTACGGATATGTGCGCGTGATGTTCTCAGAAAAAGAAAAAGAAAAAGAAAAAAAAAGCTTTAGCTCACGTGCACATAAAGAGACGCCTGCTCTGTGATTTGTGGAGATGCCGCACATTCAGACACATCTTTGGTTATTTCTCCGCCCGAGAAGCGGCGCAGTCGGGGAGGCAGGACACGACTGACCGCATTAAACGTGCGTCTCATCATTTTGGAGACAGCGTTTGTTTCTCCACGGAGATTAAACTCTCTGACCCGAACCAGAGGTTACCTCACTAACCGGCTTCATAACTCAAACGGTATGCGTTTCTATGATACAAAGTAGCTACAAAATAGCATAAAGTCACTTTGTATTTACGCCGTTTGAAGGTGCCGTCACGCCGCTCAAACCGGAAATAAATGGAGCGATTTCCTCTTCATGTTCCCAGTTTGTCCACAGCGGGGCGCTGTTTTACCACAGTAAGAAATAGCCGAAGTACAAGAAGGTCAGCCAGGTTTTTATTTACCCCTTACATACTGTTCAAGTTTCATGCTTTCGCAGAATAAGTGCTGATACTGAATTTTGAACTAAAGCTCTATTTATAATCTATAAATAACCTGTCTGACATAAATTAGTAGATGCTAAATCCTTAATTAATGTTTCAGCGAGCAAGGAGAACATTTTATTTTTTTGGTTTGCAACACTTGCTTTTGGTGCAAAATATGTATTTTCACACAACATCGTCTCCAGTTTTACCCAAAGCATGAAACATTGCAGAGATAATGATTTAAATATATTCTAAAACGAAAGCAGAAATGGAAAGAAACTCCTTGAACTCTTGGGATTTATTATATAACCATGTATGACCTTTACAACCATTAAACACTACGATCAATGTTATGTCATAACAAATCTCTGTAAGTACCATCCGTAATTATCATTATTAATGCAACATTAATCAAAACTTGTAACACAAAACTTGCAAAGGATGTAAACCTTGCCTGTGTGGGACTTGCACATGTGCTATGACACTGCTGCCAAAATTAATCATTCCTTTGTTTTTAATTTTTTCTTTACATTTCAGATCCAACTGTAATACACTCATATTTATATAGCATTTGTCCACTCTTACTAACCACTCAAAGTGCTTTTAAACTCCACACTGAATGGCCCTAGCCAGGAGTGAAGCAGGAACCTTCTGTCTGTGAAGTGAAATTGGTAATCACTGGCATCAAGGCACTCTTTGACCTCTGCTTGTCATGTAGATTATATATTATAACTCCTATTCTGTCTTTGCACTAACCCGGTCAAATGTGGCCCTTGAACTCTGTCACCACTGTCCCAGACAAGGCACACACAGTTTTGCAGTTTCAAGATTCCCTAAAAATTACAATTTTCCTTGATTTTACTCATGGTAGTGAATCTAAAATACATTTGAATAGATACAGGTCAAATTCGACCCCAAATAGCCTCACTATATGTAAAATTTGCAAAACCACTACAGCAGTATTAAATATTTATAACACGTAGGGTATTTTTGCTGTTGTCAAAGTTTAAAATGGTTCAACTCTGACAACATGCTGGAAGGTGAATGCTATTGTTAGTAGTCTATGATTTAGAGAGGGATTTTAAGCTATTTCTGACTAAAATATGATTTATATGGAGCACAAAACACTGGTCTTATATTGAAAATGACGCAGCTTATTTAGGAGCCTATGAATCATAACTAATGCATCTTTGTTGGGTGCACCTGTTCAGCTGCTTGTTATTACTTCTAGGCTGAACTACTATCATTCAGCATTACCAAGATGTCCTAAAAACTCCCTGAAAAGCCTTCAGCTGATCCAAAATGCTGCAGCAAGAGTACTGACAGGGACCAGAAAGAGACAGCTTATCTTAATTGGCTCCCTGTTAAGTCCAGAATTGAATTTAAAATCCTGCTCTTATCTTAAAAACCTCATAGTACCATATCACCCCTACAGAGCACTTTGCTCTCAGACTGCTGGTTTACTTGAGGTTTCTAGGACATCTAAAAGTAGAATGGGAGGCAGAGCCTTCAGTTTTCAGAACCCTCTTCTGTGGAATCAGCTTCCAGTTTGGATTTGGGAGACAGACGCACTCTCTACTTTTAAGATTAGGCTTAAAACTTTCCTTTTTTGACAAAGTTTATAGTTAGGTCTGGATCAGATGACCCTCAGTCCTAATGTAAACCTTCCCTTTGTGGGAAGGCTGCTGGGGGATTCCCATAATGCACTTTCAGTGTTTCTTCTTAATTCACCTCTTTATGTTTTTATACATCACTCTGCATTTAATCATCAGTCATTATTAATATTTGGCTCTCTTCCACAGCGTGTTTTTATTCTGTCTTCCTGCCCTCACTCCCAACTGGTTCTGCTGGAGGTTTATTCTTCCTAAAATGCAGTTTTTCCTTCCCACTGTCACCAAAGCCATTGCTCATGGATTCATATGATTGTTGTGGTTTTCCTCAGTTTTCTCTGTATTATTGTATGGTCTTTACCTTATAATATAAAGCGCTTTGAAGCAACAGTTGTTGTGTATATAATTGAATTGAATAATGCAAGTATCTGATCAGCTGGTCACATGTCAGCAACTCAGTGTACTGACACGTGTAGCCATACTCAAGACAACCTAGAGACTTTCAAAGGGCTGATCCACTGGGATTTTCTGATAAAACCATAGTGTGTAGAGAGGATGGTCCAAAAAAGCAAAAAATATCCAAGAAGAGGCACTCAGAAAATGCCATTGCAGATGTCAAAAAAGGTAGAAACTGGTTAAATTGCTTTGAGCAGATATGCAACAGTAAGTCAAATAGCCATTTTTTGGAGTAAAGACCATATTTGATTGCGCAAAACATCAAAGTTTACTTTAATCAAATGAATGTTGGAAATTTATATACCATATGTATAAGTGCATGTAACAGATGAAACCATGAAATAATGGTGCCAATCCATGACCAGAGTACACATGCTGACTTCTGTGTACTGGTGTAGATTATGTGGGAATTATTATGCACACAGGTGATACATTAAATAAAGACACAAGTCTATATTTGGAAAATAAATGTGTGTCCCACTAATACATGATGAAACTAACTAATGAGGTATTGATTTCCCTGAAGCCTAGTACACAGACAGTAACAGAACCTAGAACAGCTGCTCTAAAAGCTGATTATTTTAACTGAAGATTCAAAATCAAAATCAGGCTAATAGGCAATAAATGTCTTCATCACTCTGAGATAACTGCAATCATAGATCCAGGTCAGTGCTACTCATCTTCAGATGAGTCTGATCCTCACTCGATAATTCAAATCAAAACAAAGAAGGCATGCATGTATAACTGCTCTCATTTACTGCAATATAATTTCCAAAATATGACAATGTGCATACATGTAATTAGTAATAAAGATAAAAATTTAATTACACATAGATAAATGCTAATGTCAATAAATGTGAATATGCTTACTGCTAGCTTCCAGCCCTGAGGTCATTTTCCACCTAATGTAAAATCTAGTGACCAGTTATCTAATCAGCACAGACAGCGAGGCAGACAGAGGGAGAGACGGGAAACACACAGGAATACGTTTTCACTGAACTCAAATGTGTTAAGTCGGTTCAAGGAAAAGTTTTAATAATTTCCAAATTAAAAAAACAAACAAACTACTGAATCTGTGCTGTAAAGCTGCCAAATGGATACAAGGAAGAAAGGTAAGCTTTCCAATAACCATGCAAACATGACAAAGAAAGGATTTGATGTGGTTTCTCTGTACTCAAGGCACAAAGGCGCAAAGGTGAATATTCTCAAGTTGCATGTCAGGCAGGCACTGTGGGAAAATAACTAAAGGTGGGAAAGGAGAAGTTGAACCTTGTGTTTAACTTTAACAATAAAAAACAAACTACCCTACCTACTGTTAGTTATATTTTACTGCACCCATGTACCATAAGTAAATCCTGAAAGTAGGATGAACCAGACACATGCATGCACACAGCCCTTTTCAAAAGTGCTTTGCATTGCATTGATATCAGAAAAAGTATAAAATAATCCAAACACAAACAATATGATTTTAATGATGTTAATTGTTGATACTTTAGCTTCTTTTGATATTTGTATTGTTTTCTGTGGAGTTTATTACTTTTTTTTCAAATATCTTTATCAAACTGATCTTAATTGAATGTTTGTTTTTAAAAAAAATTTTAATAGGTGGTGCCATAGAATTAAGGCTTATGGTGGTTGGTAGCAGTGGACCTTCTCAGTTCCTACTAACCAATGCCATACTTGGGAAAGAGGTGTTTTCTAAGGATGTCACCAGCCTTTCTGGCAGCATAAAGAACAACGGTGAGCTGGCTGGTAGACGAGTGGCAGTGATCAATGGATCAAACATCTATGATAAGGATATATCTAAAGCCAAGAGGAAGATGGAACTAAGAAGGTCCAAGTGCTTATGTATACCTGGTCCCCATGCCTTTCTTGTTGCCTTTGACATGGAGAAAATCTCCCCCAACGATGTGAGAACCTCCAGACTGATGAGGGAACGCTTTGGAAGTCACTGTCTGAGACACGCCATGGTTCTCCTGGCCTATGAAGGAAATCAGGATAGAGCTGCCTTGGAAGACAGAGTGAAGAAGAGAGATTGGCATCTGCGAGAACTCATCGAGAAGTATGGCGGACGCTTTCACCTTTTCAACAAGAACTGGAGAGATCGAAGCCAGGACAGAGAGCTGTTGAAGAAGATAGAGCTGATGGTTGCCTCGTTAGGAGGGGGCTACTTCTCCAGCAGAACTTTCCAGAAGGCAGAGGACTGTGTAAAGAAGGAAGAGAATAAGCTCAGGAAGCAGCGAGCAGCAGAGATAGAAAAGGCATGGGCTGAGATGGAAAAGCAATACATGGAAGAGGAGCTATATTTCCAGAAGGATGCCTATACGGCCAATATTGGTGCGGAGATTAGAGCTCAAGCAGAGATCAGCAACAGCTGGCTCAGGACGTCCCTCGCCAGAGGCCTGGGGACAGGTTTTGTTGTGGGGGCTGTGATGGGTGCGCTGGCTGGGTCTATAGAGGGCCCAGGAGGGATGGTTCTCTATGGGATCATAGGTGGTGCAGTGGGTGGATCGGCAGGGGGAACAGCACAGGTGGCAATAAAGCATATGGACAACAGAATGGCCCCGACTGCCAGACTGAACTTCAACTCAATCTTTATCAACCGCTTCTTTGCAGCTCCTCGTACATGACACAGGGAACTGACTGATGACCTGATCAAAATAAAAAACTTACTCTTTGTATCCAACTTCTGCTTAGGTAGCTTTCTGACTTACTTGATAACAAAATAGATAACCGTCTTAAGCCCTCTTTCATCTCAAGCACATACTTGACTCTCAGTGTAGTATGCCACTGTTTCGACAGAAAACTTGAAAGGTTTCTTGTGGCATCAATTCAAACTGTGACAGCCAGTTTAAACTATAAATAGGTCTATTATAAATAAATGAAGCTGTGATTTTAGCACATTTATAGTAGATTTGTGTGAACACTTTACATTTTATTCAACCCCCACCTCTTCCTGGTGCCTTGCTGTGGATTAGTTGAAGTGCAGCTCAAATAACATGTAGGGCGGAGTCTTAGCTGAACACGCCATTGTCTAAAGCGCTGCCACTTTCCTAGACAATCCGCATACCTTAGTACACCTGTTCAGTGTGAACCAGTGAAGTTTCTGTGTATTATTAACTAAAATCACAAGTACAAGCAGTAGAGACACCGCTCCTACCCAGAAAAGATCAACTAGGTAAAGGTAAGATCACATTTCCTTTAATACTTTTCAACAAGTGTGTCTGTTTTCACATAGTTACCTGTGTGCTGATTTCCTGTTAGTCCTCTTAATCCTTTATGGGCATGTTGCATAATCCAAAACTGTTTCCTATGTGAGTACAAGGGAGTCCGAACTGAGGATTGCACATTACATTAAAACGATCTTGAGAATTCAGTGGGTTCATCTTTGCTTTGAGTCGTAGCTTTCTCATGACACAAGAAAACTATTTGGCTAATACCAGTTTGACTGCATATTTAGCTGACTCTGTTTGTTATCTATCTGCTGTTGCTCACATTGGCTGTGAAAAGTGACAATCAAAACACGCAGAGATAGAACGGGATAACGGGGTAAAGTTCAACGGCAGGGCATTAAAATATAATCATGTCCAGTTCTTTCTGCCTCTTTAGTCTGTGTAGAATGAGAGTAATCCATTCTGTATGAGAACACAATGTTAAAAGAACATGACACCCTGAATTCCAGTGAAAATATTTCTGCCATGGGTAAATCCGCCTTCTTTCACGCCTTTACGTTGTCAGCGAAAAGTGAGCTACTGAATATTTACTGTTGTTTAATAAGCACAGATTTTAAAGTCAAACCTTAAGTATCTGTGTCTAAGATACTTGGGCTGTGGTGGTACTAAGGGGTCCAAAGTGTGCCTAGAAAATATCCCACAGGCCACGGCACCAACACCACCAGCCTGAACTATTATGCAAGGAAGTATGGATCCATGCTTTTGTTTACTCCAAATTCTGATCCTAACATCTGAATATGACAGCAGAATTGGAGAGTCATTTTTCCAGTCTTTTCTTGTCTAATTTTGGTGCTTCTGTACAAACTGTAGCCTCCATTTCCTGTTCTTAGTTTACAGAAGTGGCACCTGGTGTGGTCTTCTGCTGTTGAAGCCCATCTGCTTCAAGGAGGACCTTGGCTGTAACAAGTAGTTATTTGGGTTATTGTTGCCTTCCTTGAAGCAGTCCGGTCATTCTCCTCTTACCTCTTATTGGATATGATATCTTTTTCAGACCATTCTCTGCACAACCTAGAGATGGTTATGTAGGAAAATCCCAGTAGCCCGGTGTGATTTTCTGCCACCAAGTACTATTCTACCTTGAAAGTAATTTAAATTACGTTCTTCCCCATTCTTATGCTCAGTTTCAACTTCACGTCATTCGGACTATTTCTACATGCCTAAATGCATGACTTGCTGCTATGTGATTGGCAGATTAGATATTCATGTTAACGTGCAATTAAACGGGTGCACCTAACAAAGTGGCCAATCAACGTATGACTGATACACTTGACAGATCATAAAACGTATGATAAGCATCTTGTAGTATGAGTAACAGCGACTAGTACTTTTGATACTTGTGTACCGTCATAGTGCTAAAGTAAAATCCTGAATGCAGGATTGATCTTTTACACAATTATCTGTTAAAAACACAAATCTACTTTTGAAGTTGTATTCTTAACAAGATGGTTTCATTGCATTTGTTTATCAAATGACTTCTGTTGGCACTTCTCACTTACTCTTAGGTATCACTTTTGGTTTATTCTTTGCTTTACTATTCAAACACAACAGTCCATCAAAAGACTTTGATATGCACAGCAGGAAAAAGCTCTGTTTCTTACTGACACTATTTCTTTTTCAGATTATGGCCTCTACTATCTGCTTGCTCCCTGAGAAGCACTTCTTGTGCTTTCTGTGTAGGGACATCTTCACCAGCCCTGTAACCATACCATGTGGACACAGCTTTTGCTTGTCCTGCCTGTCCAAATACTGGACACGGCATCAGTTGAAATACTGCCCTCACTGCAGGAGATTGTTCACAGACAAGCTTGACCTCAGTGTCAACCACATACTGGCAGACGTATCTGAAAACTACAGGAAGTCTCGACCACAGAAACCACCAGATGAGGAAACGGTACTCTTTTGTCTGTTATCTAATCACAGGTGATCTAATCTAATAAATCTAGTGTATTTTTGTGTGCTGATGCAAAGTGTTTGCACATTCACAGGTTGTAGATGTCAACCAAATGATTCAGGAAAGGTTGCAGAAGATAGAAAGACTGAAATACTCTCTCGGGCTACAAAAGGTGAGTGGAAATATCTATAAAACTTAAACATGTATAACACAATTTACATTTTTTTTATTTTACTTTTATCTGTACACCATTAAATGATGTTGGTGTCCAATCAGAACTCTTACCTCAGAGAGGTGCGAGAGAGTCAGAAGATCTTCTCTGCCCTTGTAAATGCTATGGAGAAGAGCCATAAAGCAGTTGTTGCTGCAATTGAGGAGAGGCAGAGAGAAGAGGAGAGCAGGGTAGAAACACTGGTCAAAGAGATCGAACAGGAGATTGAGGAGCTGATGAAGGAGACCAAAGAACTGGACCCTCAGATCTCTGGTGATCAGAGTGATGACGTGAAGCGACCTGCCAAGGTAAGTTATCTCCATCTACTGCCGAATGCGTGAAGATGATGAGGATGTGATTTGAAGCATCATTTTTGAAGTCTTTCCAACACTTTGAATGCTATTTAGCCCAGTGAGATGAAGGACTGGTCCAAGGTTACCATAGAAACTGATCCTTGTATTGGGGTCACCAGAAGAGCACTGTCAGATGTGTTGGAACAAATAAAGTTAGAAGTCAACAGACTCTCCAAAGCTGGTGAGTGATGCTGTTTTAATCTTGCGTGCATCATATCAATCTTATAAGATAAATTCATTGACATTCATTTTTCCCCCCCTGTTGTTCGTTTTTAGAACTTAAGAGAATCGAGAAATACTCAGGTAAGGGTCTCGCTGTGCAGAAATGCATTTTATCAACTTTACAAAAATTACTAAGGGATTGAAGATTATTTTTGGGGATAATATCAAAAATATAACCATAGTTCAGCTTCATTTTGAGTTCAGAATTAAACTGCATGAATTTTCAGCTGTTGTGAATAGCTGAAAATGACAGTGCACTGTTTGACTAATTCTTAACTTTTTCCTCTTTTTCTTCTTTCTTTGCTCTTTTTTTCTTTTTAGTGGATGTCAACCTAAGTGCCAAAACAGCCCACCCTTTCCTTTGGGTCTCAGATGACAGAAAGCAGGTGAGGCACACGGATAAGCTTCAGGAAGTACCGGAGAACCCGAAGAGGTTTGACAGAGTGGGAAATGTTCTGGCCAAAGAAAGCTTCGCTGGCGGGAGGTGCTACTGGGAAGTGGAGGTTGGGGAAAAGATAGAATGGACCCTAGGTGTTGCCAGACAGTCCGTAAACAGGAAAGGCAAGTTCACAGTGTGCCCTGCAAATGGTTTCTGGACCTTAAGCCTGAAGGCTGGAGGCCAGTACATTGCAAACACCTCTCCTGTCACCCAGTTGGCTCTAGACCAACGACCCAAGAAGTTTGGAGTTTTTCTGGATTACACCGAAGGTCGCGTGTCCTTCTACTGCGCAGACTCTGGAATCCACATTCAGACCTTCACGGATAAGTTCACAGATCGGCTCCATCCATTCTTCAGTCCTGGTCGCATGCATGGAGGCAGAAATGCAGCTCCTCTAGTCATCTGCTCAAGTTTTTGCAGCATCTAAACGTCATTCCAGTTTAAAAAGAGTTATTTGTTGGTTTTTGCTATCTCGTTAATGTTTATCCAGCATGATTAATGTGTTTATTTATTTACAAAGCTATTGAACAATGAGCCACATTTTCCCTGTCAGAGCAGGCTACTGAACAAGATGGTGCAAAAGGACTACGTCAGTACACTTGAAAACTTCAATGAAACGCATAAACAGACTGAAAAAAGAAAAAAGTGTGGCAGAAAATAATAGATGGCTCTCATAAACGAACAAGTGAGTGAAAGTAGAAAAAGAGGATTGCTGAGTTGCATGGATGCGCGGGGCTGCAGGGTTGGGACAGAGGTTGACGAGAAGCAGGGAAAGCAGGGGGGGTGGGTTGGGGGCACAGTAAAACAGCAGGGCATTGTGCCCGTACACCAGGCACTGGGAGACACACTCAAACACATTCACGCATTCACACACTGACACAGTCGTGCACAGAAGCGCGTGCTTTAGCCCACCGCCACACAGACTCACACTGGCATCTCGCAGGGCAGCCCCATCTCCAGTGCTGTCCTGGGTGTTGGAGCTGATCGTCCCTCTCTGCTGCAGTTCACCAAACCTCAGAGAAGAGAGAGAGAGACAGAGAGACAGAGAGAGCCTCCCCTGCTCTCTGGCCTTCCTGTTGACTGAACTGAATTCTCAGGGCTGTCATTCACAACTTCAGGCATTCACAGCTTAACTACAAAACCTACGGAGCTTCAGGCAAACCATAAACTGTGGATCATCTCCGGCAGGAGCAGTGAAAGTCCAGCGACCTCTATTTCAGGTAAATACCCCTCATAATAACCATTTAATTAATAATGTTTGGATATTTAAACATATTCCAAATGTCAGTAATGTCTTGACTATGACTTAAAAGCAAATTTATGTGATGTGCTTTGTCAGTTTGTTAGTTTCCAGCACATGTATGTAATGGAAGTGGCTTTTCTTCCATTGTATTATCTGCAAAACTTCCTAGGAATGAAATGGACATTTTAGTAATGAGATCTGGGAATATTCCAGGGCCCTCTGTTATTTTAATATGGAGTATCCACTGTCATCTTCACCAAACATCACAATAATCTTTCAGAATTATACTTACTGGAGTCAAAACTCAAACTAAATAACTGAACTAAACAGTAAAATGCATCCCATTGGCCCTCAATGTCCTGCTGCACGTGTATTGATCTTGTTCTGAATGGATCGTATTAACAGTATTAGTAAAATTGTGGCTGTAATAAACAGAAGACACAGGTTCTCCTGGCCCACTCTATGGACTTTCATGAAAGCTGCTTGTGTTCCGAGTCTCCTCATGTTTTTCTGAGATAATCCACCACCCGGCAAGGCGTAGCTCGACACCCACAGTCGTGTCAAAGAAAGCTATTCTCTGTGGTTCTCACTGGAATCCAACAGGCCTCCCAGCCTGATTCCAAATATTTATGATAACTATATGCTCCAATAGTCTTTTCATACTTTACTAATGTTATGCTAGTGGTCGTTGTGGTACATAACAACAGCATGTGATGTAATATCCAGTGTGTCTCTGAGAGTTTTGCTGCACTGCTTGTTTGATTACTAAGAGAATAACCCAGCTGGTGTGACTGTTTTATGTTTTCTGAATTTTAGGATATCTGTCCACATCAAACCCAAGCTGACCTCATCGACGCCATCATCCACAGTCGGAGGAGTGGACCACGGCGTTTCTAGCAACATAGACTGTCACATTTCTTTGTGGAACTATAAGTTTGGCCTGTGCAGAGACTAATATATCAGAGACAAGTCCATCTGATTCAAGTAACACCTTTCGCCATGGCTACCACGGGCATGCAGTTGCTGGGTCTGATCCTTTCCATCGTGGGCTGGGTGGGTGGGTTAATAGTTTGTGCCATCCCCCTGTGGCGGGTCACCGCCTTCATCGGTAACAACATAGTGACAGCTCAGATCATTTGGGAAGGCCTTTGGATGAATTGCATAGTACAGAGCACAGGTGAGATCCAGTGTAAGGTGTACGATAGCTTGCTGGCTCTGCCCAGCGACATGCAGGCTGCCCGTGGCCTCACTGTGTTCTCCATCCTGCTCTGTGGCCTGGGTCTGGCTCTGGGGGTCCTAGGAGTCAAGTGCACTAAATGCATCGGCGTAAACAGCCTTAAAGCCCGCATTGCTCGCATTTCTGGCTCCCTTTTTGCCATCGCAGGGTTCCTTTACCTTGTGCCCGTCTGCTGGACTGCCCACTCCATCATCAGGGATTTCTATGATCCACATGTGGCAGCTCCACACAAGCGTGAGCTCGGCCCTGCCCTTTACATCGGCTGGGGGGCGTCAGCCTTGCTTCTAATTGGGGGGTCACTGCTCTATGCGGGGTCAAGTCCTCCCGGAATCCCAGGCTCTCCCACTTTCAGCAGTGGAGAGAGCAGTCCACGCAGGGCACCTGCCACACAAGTCAAAGGTTATGTCTAAAATGTCTGAAGGCCTTCCACAAATCCACCCCAAATGATGGCAAACCTGTCTTTTCTCCTCTTGACATTGATCCATGTAATTATTTTTTATTAAGTGTCACTTTGCTTTTGTTTTCTTTGAGAAACGCCACAGGAGGCTGAAAACTGAACTTGTTTTATTATTTCATACCCGATACCCTTCAATAACATTTTTTCTCTGTCTGCCAGTTAAATACAATAAAAGTTGTATCCTCAGTGGAGGAAAAATGGTGTGTGTTTACATTTGTACCAGCTCCTCAAAATACTTGTTTTACAAGGAAAAACCTTTGAGTCATTTATGTAAACACTACGAGGGGTTCTGCTGAATGGAGAAGAACAATAGAACAATGGAGATGTGTGTGCATTTGCATGTGGTGCCATATTTTTCAGTGTGTGTGTGTGTGTGTGTGTGTGTCATCCTATCTTCCATCTCGTTTTCCTTATTTCATTTACTCTATACGGCAGGAACAAAGAAAAATACATGATCCTTTTTTCACTTCATAAAGATCCTGCTATTTCTTCTAATAAAATCACACATTGCTCCAGCAGATAATTGTATGATAACAAGCAAAAACCAGATCAAGCATGAATCACTATCTGCCTTTGCATGTGTTCATGTAGTACAATTACAAGCACCATCTTTATTCATGAGATACAGTATTATCCTTGTTCTTTTTTCTTCTTGAAAAGGAAAACCTTAAACCTGATTGACTGCACTGTAGTTGACTGTAAATGAAATCGTAGTTGTGCGGTCGTGCTTCAACTTATCAGTTCTTTTGCTTTCTGTCCGTGACAGCAGAAGACAGAGCAACACAATGCCGCTCTATAGAGCATTACAGCACCACAATAACAATAGCCACTAGTGTTCCAAGTGCCAGGTAGTGACTCATAAATGACCTAAGTAGGCCTATACCAGTGCTGGTAGAGTAATGATGTGAATACTGTAAGTCTGTGGTATTTTACTGTATGCTTACAAAGATACAACGGAGTGAGACGAGTGCACTAGTTACATTGTAAATAATGAATGGAGTGCTTCAAAATGGCTTCGAGGTATGGTGTCAATGCAATTCTTAACAATGACAGTAGCAAAGAGTTAACACAGAGGTTGGCTACATGAAAGTGAACTAATGAGTGCATCAGTTACAAGGAGGCGATAACTGCACACGCCACTGATGCATTTAAGACTTTGGACGTCACTATTGTGTGCCCAGTTCATCTCAGATCTACTTTATAGAGCTCCAGAGTTCCCTGAGTAAATACAAATGCTGATAATTGTCCGTGAAGGCTTTTGGTGTGAGTTCTGCAGTACGTGTGCAGTGGGGTATATTTCTTTTCTCTTTCATTAGGCTGTAAAAATCAAGGGTACATCTGCAGAAAATGTCAAATAAAGACAAACCAACAAAAATGATATTGGGATTTGGTTGTTTCCAAAGTCACCGTAACCTTAAAATAAATGTCGCCTAATGAATTGAAGAAAAAATTTTTTTTTCCTAAAGATATTTTCATAATCCCAAAAGTATGTTCAAGTTTTAACATAATTTAAAACCACTTCCTTAAAGTCAGATTCTATCCATCTTCCTCCATTTATCCAATTCAAGGTCTGGCTGGCTGGAGCCCATCTGTCTTAGGGCAAGAAGCAGGGCGAACTCTGGACAGGTCACCAGTTCCACATAGGAAGGCCCCGGTTGGCCTGTGGATTTGAACCCAAGATGTTGCTGCTGTGAGGCGCCGTAACCATCACATCACCCTGCTGGCAAAGTCAGATTCCTACATGCAAACTTTTACTTAGATAAAAGTATTATTATCAAGAAATAACTCACTGTTTGTCTGTTTTAGACTGTTACATAGAACTGGAGAATTTTGATCATGCTTTTAATTGATTTGCTGCATGTTAACATGTCCTGGGGTGCAGAAAGATGATTACTGAAACCATGAAAATCAAATTGCCATGGGTGTTTAATTACATTTTGGATGTTGTTGCACCTTGAGCACCAACTAATACACATCGCTTTACACTTATGAAAGTTCACATTACTTTATCAAAGATTATAATTCATAGCTGCTTCTTCTTCTGGTTCTTTTGGCTGCTTCCTTTAGCAAAGAATCTTCTCTTTCCCTTCTGCCTAGCATCTCCATATTCAACATCCTTTGTCTTATATAACCACTATCTGTCCTCTGCACATGTCTAAATCATTTCAGCCTTGTCTTTCTAAGTTTTTCTTCAAACTGCTCAACCTGAGCTGCCCTTCTGATGTACTAGGAAGGGCTTCATTTCTAATCTTGTCCATTCTGGTCACCCCCAGTGAAAATCTTCAGCTCTGCCACCTCCAGCTCCACCTCCATTTTTTTTGTTACCATCTCCATACATCATAGGTCTCCCTACCACCTTGTAAACCTTCCCTTCCACAGTTGTTGCTATACTTGTGCCACAAATCACGCCTGACACTCGTATCCACCCACTCCACTCTACCTGCACTCTCTTCTTCACCTCTCTTGTGTGCAGTTGACACCCAGTATTTAAACTTGTCCACCTTAACTATCCCTACTCCTTGTAGCGTCACTGTTACAAGTGTCTCCTTCTCATTCACACACACGTCTTGACTTTCATTCCTCTTCTTTCCAGACCATACCGGCACCTGTCCAAGCTATATTCCACTTTCTCATAAAATCTAACTACAGATCACTATGTCATCTGCAAACGCCACAGTCCACGGAGACACCTTCCTGACCTCATCTGTCAAACCTATCTGTCACTATTGGCTCAGAACCAGTCTATAATGTAATTTCACCCTCACCTTAAACCAATCTATCACTCCTACCACACATCTCATCAATGACTTGCTAATATCGTATATTTTATTTAGACTTCTAAAGCGTCATGTTAAGGTTTCTCTTAACAAAAAATAAATTCAATAAGTAAAAAAAATGCAGCCGTTATTGCGTATACCCGCCGCGAGAGGGAGACATTTCATACGTGTCGCCGTTTCTGCGACGGAAGTGGGAAGTCAGAGGAGGCTGTACAGCTGTGTTCCGTGGCTAACAGACGAGCTAACAGCTAACCTCCGTTGTGAAAGTATCGGGATCCGCTAATCAAATAAGTCACCTCGACAGCCACTCTGACACTCTGAGTTTAACATGGGAAAAGGTGGAGGCACATTTGAGAGGCTTCTCGGTAAGTTAACAGTACATGCGTAAGTCGAGAGTCAAGTAAGCAACTATAAGGCAGGGTGCGATGTTTTCCAGCGTATTGTTTTGACAGTCGATCGGGCTGTGGCTCCCAGGCCAGCTAGCTTTTTTTTTTTCTTAGCCTGCTAACAAATTCGCTGCTATTGTTCGAAGGCCAAGAAATGCTAAGAAGTTAGCTGAAGCGAGCAGTTTTAACTCAAAGTCTGGGTCAGTTCTTGTGTTATTGCCTTGTTTTTAGTTAAGCTAACCAAGGCTGTTGTTGTGTTCCTGTGCGTTTCATACACGGTAATATACGATTAGCTGTTACTTCACACATTAACTACCCCATATCCAAGGAAACCAGGCAGAAAAACACAACGCTGGTATTCGTGAGGCACTCTGTTGTCCTGAGTTTTTTTTTAATTTAAAGACCACAACAGGTTGATTAGCCGGCTGACACCTATCTATAATTAGCGACTGAGATACTTTGTGATCCATGTATAGATCTACGCTAACGTCAGATGGCTAGTAGTTGCTTTTACTCCATGACTAATCATAGAAAACAAGGCGTCTCTGTCGTAGCATGTTTCAGCAGTTACCTTGGTTTAAAGCGAGTCCAAAGTGAATTTCAAGTTATGCAACAACAAGTTTCTTGGGCTACAAGAACGGCCAGGTTAGCTTGTTAAAGCGAACCTAGATGAAACATTGGTACACCCAGTAAATATCAAATTATTTTGTGAAGTGTCAAATGAACACACAGCTGTGGATATTGAGTACTATAAATCAATATCCAGACATTTTAGATCTCTTTATTTCAGCTGGAGAGTTTTGCCTGCTCTGCCAAATCAAATATCATATTTCAGATGTAACCAGTAATAATTTGATATTTGAGGCCTAAATATCAAAGTGTTTGTATTAAAACCTTCAAATAGGTTATAAATCTTGTGTTTGATTCTTCTCATCAGTGATGGAAATCAAGATCTGGTTTCAGATTTTTAATCCATTAAATCAAATGCTGCCAAACTTATCATTGCGGTCCCAACTCGTTTTTCTCAAGGATTCAAGGATTTTTACTCCAATTCAAACATGTGTGTTCATATGAGGTGAAACTAAATTTAGTACTCAGGTCCCTGTTTAAAGCCAGCAAGAATGAGAACACACGAGAGAACGAAACAAGGAACAGAAAAGATATTTACGGTGTCATCGAGAATGAATAATAATTATTTTAAAAGTGTCCGGTGGATATTGCAAATACACAGTTGGTTTCTTTGTTACGACTGGCTGGGAGAACCCAGACACAGAAACAGTCTTAAAGCCTGGTGGTTCTGCTCTTGATACTCTGTGGCCTCCTGCCTGAGGGGAGGCGGACAAACACTGCATGTGCTGGGTGAGTGGGGTCTTTCAAGAAAGAGGAGGCCCTTTTCCTGCATCTGCTGGTGTAAACGTCTGTAGTGGTGGGGAGGCCCACAGCAGAGGCGTCTTCTCTGCTGTCTTCATGCAACTCAGTGATGCAAGAGAACAGAGTTCTCAAATCTGCAGAATGAGTTTAGTACTGAGCTAACAAGTTCCCCATACTGCGACCTCCTGAAAAAGTGGAAGCGTTGGTGTTTCTTCTTAACCAGGAAGGAAATGTTGTGACACCAGGTAGGGTTTTCAGTGAGATGTACACCAAAGCTGGAGACCACTTCCACATTTGTTCCACTGATTTGCAGGGGTGGAAGCTAGTCTTTGTCCCTTCTAAAAATCAGATACTACCCCTGCACCACCTCTGCAGTTGTTTACCCCCTGCTCGTAGTCAGAATCATTATTGTTGTTGAAGCAGAAGTTTTACCCAACTTTCAAAGTATAGAAGCAGATAGAAAGCTCTGAGATGAGTCACGCAGCTCTCCAAAACTATGATCAGATTCACAGTTTATAGCAGATGTCATGTGTATTTAAAACATTTAATCTTTTTAAAGATATTTAACTCAAAATTAAACCATCATTATGTGTGGGTGATTGCTTAATTCGCAGCACACATCTTCCAGTTTAACATGTAATGAGATGATATTTGGTTCCTAAAAATTGGGCAGTTTTTTTATTTTATGATTTGCAAACAGGTCGTTTGTTGTGCTGAAAATTGGATTGCGTTCCACTTGTATAAATCAAGACCAGGTTTCATCTATTAAATGCATCACAATCATATGCCAAACAGGATTATCAGTTCCTGTTATCAGTGCTTCTCTGTTTTCCTCACAGTTCCAGAGGGCATAACAAGTGTGCGATGCAGGACTGTGGCGCTTTAACACACCTGAATTACATGCAAGGCTCACTGAAGCGTCTGTAGCAATAAAATATTTAAAGTTATCCCTGCTGATGATGATATAATAAACAGGTAGATCTTTACTATATCATAAAGGTTTGACACCTCAAACCTACTGTTCTTTTGTATAGTAATAGTTTGATGTCATACAAAGATTGATCTGGAGTCCTACATTAATGGCAGGAGTACAGATTTTGTAATGTTTCTGTACAGCTTACAGCATGTGGAGGAAGCGTTTGTCATATGTAACTGCCGGTGCAGTTTCGTGGAGCAGATATCGTAGATGCAATTTGACAGACATGCACGGTAAAGCTTTCTGTACTCATCTGCAGATAAAGCCACCAGTCAACTGCTTCTGGAGACTGACTGGGAATCCATCCTGCAGATCTGTGATCTCATTCGACAGGGAGACACACAGTGAGTGATTCTGCCTTCTTCCCCTCTACATTCACATCCTCCAGCAGCTGAGCATTAATACTATTGTCGTCAACATTTTGAAATAAACATACTTAAGAGAGTTTTTTTTAATTGAATTTCTGCCACTGATTCGGCATCAATGAATATCTGTGTTTTGTCCTTGCAGAGCTAAATATGCCATTGGGGCCATTAAAAAGAAGCTGAATGACAAAAATCCCCATGTGGCGATTTATGCACTTGAGGTAAGACGTGTGGAAAGTATAAAATCGATAATACAAAGTATCTGTTGCCTGTAAACATTGATAGTTTGATTTTTGCTTTGGTTGGTGTGTTCTCTTGTTTTGTTACCCAACTGTGGGCAAAAGTAGATTTGGCATATTGTGCGTTGGGGTATTGAAAATAATGCAGCCTCACTCTTCAGGTCCTGGAGTCAGTGGTGAAGAACTGTGGCCAGACAGTGCACGATGAGGTGGCGAGTAAGCAAACCATGGAGGAACTGAAGGAGCTACTTAAGGTGACATTCATTTTATCTACTCCCTCTCTGCTCAGTTCCCACTGCACTCTTCTCAGTGTCATACAGAGATGGCCTTTGTTGTCTTTTCATTGTGAAGCTTAATTTGTTGGCAGAGGTGGGGCGGAGCAGTTGCTTTTCAATGAAGAGTTTAGTCTTTAGTCAAACCGTAGTGAAAAACACCGGCTACAGATTCTTGGAAACCCTCCTGAAAGGGTCTCAAAACTCAAAGGTGTACATGTTAGAGTGATGTTAAAGTGAGCAGCCACACAGTGGTCTCATATTCAAGTAGCTGATACTAAATGAACCTTTTAAATAACAGGTTTAGAGTCTTTACAGTGCTTCGATTATATATTTTGGCTGGAGGCTTTATATTCTTTCCCCCTCTCTCACTCTTTCAGCTGACTGGATTACAGCATGAACTAGCAATATTTGATTGGATCCTTACTCTATCATGTGACACAGGCTGTATACCTCATGCTGGTTTCAACTTCCTGGTGATGTCATTGCCTTGTGACAGGAGTCCTTTTTTTTTTTTTCAGATGAAAACAAGGGACTTCCCACCTCACAGTGTTGATGAATTCAGTGTGTTATTTGACAGTAGAATACAGAAACAGGACAAGTAGGCCTTTTTTTTTTGTTTTTTGTTTTAATTCTCTGTAATTCCTTGACTTCCAGAAACAGACGGAACCAAATGTCAGAAACAAGATCCTGTACCTGATCCAGGCCTGGGCTCACGCCTTCCGCAATGAACCCAAATATAAAGTGGTTCAAGACACCTATCAGATCATGAAAGTGGAAGGTAAGTTTGAACGAGCCGAGCGCTCTCACCTGAAATGAAACCAAAGGATCTGTGAAAGCTTACTGACCCAGATAAATGTTTTCTAACATGCCACTTAAAACTGGGTGATACCAGTTCAGATGATTTGTAATGCTAAAAACTGAATCATTGTCAAAGGTTCATCAGCAGTTAGCAGATATTGCCTCTTTGTGATTTTTGTAGTTGTTGTAAAAAGATTTTCTGCTTTTGTTTGTCTGCAGGTCATGTTTTCCCCGAGTTCAAGGAGAGTGACGCCATGTTTGCTGCTGAGAGAGTAAGATATTTTGTGTTTTTTGTTTTACTGGTCTGTGAAGAGAGTTATGTTTTTGTGGTATGTGCCCCATACATTGAGATGTAGTTGAGTAACGTGATGTCTGCCTTGTTTGTCCAGGCCCCTGACTGGGTTGACGCTGAGGAGTGCCACCGGTGCAGAGTCCAGTTCGGTGTTATGACAAGAAAGGTAGGCCGGGCCTGCTTTTAACTAGGCCACTTGGAGGTTTTATGGTTTCCTTCATTCATTTGGTGCTGTGGGTGTGTGCCTGTGTGTATGCGGTACATGCCCACAGCGCATGTGTGGAAATCAACCTCATTTTGTGTTCTGTGCTTTCCCAGCACCACTGTCGAGCCTGTGGCCAGATTTTCTGCGGCAAGTGTTCGTCTAAGTACTCCACCATTCCAAAGTTTGGGATCGAGAAGGAAGTGCGTGTGTGCGAGCCCTGCTTCGAGCTGCTTAACAAGTGAGTCCACAGATGTGGTGATTAAAATGCCAGAATTAGTGTGAAAAACAGGCTGTGTGTAACATGGTGGCCCTGGATAGTACAGGTGTTTATGTCTCTAGTAACGGTTTCACTGTTGCACAATTATCTAGGGTGCAACAGATTAAATACAATGAACACATGACTCATTTTATTCAAGGTAAAAATGATATGTAGATGTGATATGACTGGGAAAAAAATGATATGATTAGATATGTGCAGCTGTGGTGCTGAGGTAAACTGCGGAGAATTCATTCTGGACATAGGAAAGAGGGCAAATAGACTTTGTGGTGGAATGAGGAAGTGCAGGAAAATATTCAGAGGAGGAGGGAAGCAAAAGAAAAGTGGGATAGTCAGGGAGATGAGTAAAGTAGACAAGAGTACTAGGAGGTTAGGGGTACAGCAGAGGAAGAGGGGGAAATGGCAAAGGTTTAGAGTGAGCTGTATGTGAGGCTGGACGCTAAGGAACGAGAAAAGAACTTGTATCGACTCGCTAGGCAAACAGATGAAGCTGGAAAGGATGTGCAGCACGTTAAGTTGATTAAGGGTAGTGATGAAAATGTAGTAATGAGTGAGAGTGTGTTTTGAGAAGTTGGAACGAATACCCTTAAAGGGAGACGCGGAAAGACTTTTAATAAAAAAAAAAAAAAATGGTATGTAGATATTTTAAGATAATGCCGATTTTAAAAATAAACTATGTAAACGTATGCAAATTATCTCTACAACTGTGTAACGTGTTCTGAGGCATGTTTGCACATGTTTGACAGCTGATATGGAAAGACTGTTGGTAGCACTGGGTGAAACATGCTATGTAGTCAGACTTTGCTCCAAGCAGTTGTTAAATTGTCTCACTCACAGCTGGTAATTCACAGGACAGTGCAGAAAGATTTCAGTTGGAAGTGTCCAGCTAAAGTCAGGAAACACTTAGTATGTTGCAACATGAGTAGTTAAGTTTATTTTCTAAAAAGAAAAGAAATAGATGCATCGTGAAAACATGCAGACCATGTTTGTGGGCCTGTCTAGTAAGTAAGTAAAGTGTATTTTTCACAAGACACGTTGTCACAAAGTGCTGTGCAATCAGAATAGTTATAATGAAATAGATAGAAAATCAAAATACAGTTAATAGCGATACAAAACCAAGCTCAAAACAAAATAGAATGGAGATCATTCAAAAACAGTTAGTGTCAATAAGAATCTCAGCAGAAGACCTTGTTAAATAGTTTTTAACTGATGTCTATCAGAGTGAACAGCTCAGAAAGCAGTTCAGTTTCCATCTTTCGGCATCAGAAGAGAGTCAGAAAAGCACTGGCTCAAAGCTCTTTTAAAATGGACTGAAGCAAAGTAGAGAAGTGTTCTGTTGTCAGATGAATTTAAATTTGAAATTCTTTTTGGAAAACATAACTATTACATCCTCTGGACTGAAGAGGAGGTGGTTTGCTCTCAGCGATCAGTTGCATTATTGATGGTACTGGGGTACATCAGCGCCTGTGGAATTGGCAGCCTGCACATCTGGAAAGGCGTTATCGGCATT
This sequence comes from Etia nguti, assembly GCA_015106755.1. Classification (NCBI taxonomy): domain Eukaryota; kingdom Metazoa; phylum Chordata; class Actinopteri; order Cichliformes; family Cichlidae; genus Etia; species Etia nguti. The sequence goes on along the minus strand of VUQG01034753.1, from coordinate 4,311 downwards.
GAAAGTTTTTAGAACAACATATGCTCCCATCCAGATGACGTCTTTTTCAGGGAAGGCCTTGCAAGACAATATTAAACCACATAAAACAACATGGCTTCTTAGTAGAAGAATATGCCTGCAGTCCAGACCTTTCACTGACCGAAGGCAGCATGAAACCAAAAGTACGACAAAGAACACCTAGAATCCCACGTCACACAGGAATTGGACAGAATTCCTTAAGAAAGATGTTTAAGTGCAAAAGAAAATAATAAATAATACTGTAAACCAAGGCGTAAATTAAAATGTTCTTTACTTATTACAAGACTTTCTTACATTAGTAGCAATAAAACAAGTTCTGACAGTATTGTATTTCTTGTTTGAGGTAGCTTTAATGTGTATGTGTGTACACACATCTGTGCTAGTGAATGTGTTAGTATGTGTGTGGAATCCTTTGAGCATATCAACAGTTGTGCTTTGAGGCCATTTTTCCTGCAGCAGGAAACAGACATTCTGATGATAATGATGATAATCTTGTTATAATGATGATAGCATATGTATGTATATATGTCTGTATGTTCCCTATCTCCTCCATAATGGGTGGGTCAATCTGGACAAAAATTTGTATGAACAACGTCGCACGTACAGCGATGAATAATGTTGAAGTAATAAATCAGACATGTGTTTTCACTGTTTCCTGTTATTTATACACAGAACAAAGAGCTGATGAGCCAGATGTGTTGATAATAAGGGTTGTTGGTTACTGTTTTTCTCTAATGTAGCAGCTTTCTGTATGTTAACTGGGAAAAATACTTAAACAAAAATATAACAACTTTAGTAAATAAGAACGATAAACTAAAACAAAGGTGAGTACCATACTTGGAAGCATTGTCTGTCAGTATGTGTGTTTGGATGGAGATCCGAAATCCAAATTGGAGTAACTTGAAAGTGTTTCCCATGATGCTTTGTTGTATTGTTCTGTCTTTGAAATGCTACTGTTGTTTCAAGCAGCATGCTTGAAACTCTGATTTACAAGGTTATTTGTCCTCCCTGATCCCTCTTCCTTACCAGCCACCCCTCCCTCTCTCCTCCACTTAGGAAAGCTGAAGGAAAAGCCCCTTCCTCAGGCTCTGCTGAACTGCCACCTGAATACCTGACCAGCCCACTGTCCCAGCAGTCACAGGTAATAATTTGAAACTCTTTATATAGATCACTGGCTTTCTGGATGTTTTGCTTTTGTTCTGTTTCCTGTTAAATTAAATATAGGACTTAAATGATTTTCAAGTTATTATATTGTATTTTTTACATTTTAGGCAGCCTTCTAGCCTTTTTGGAAAAAAGTTGCCAAAATGTCACACTGGAAATAAATAGTCACGAAAAAAGAAAGTTTTGATAGGACTGTGAAAAAACTACGTACACCCCATGATTCATTAGCCTAAAGAACAACCTTTACCAGCAATCACTTGAAATCAGTGTTTTCTGTATGACTTTATTTCCCATATTGTTGTGGAGGAAATTTGTCCCACTCTTCCTTACAGTGTTGCTTTGGTTCACTGAGATTTGCAGGCAGAGCTCTCTTAATGTAATTCTACAGTATTTCAATCAGGCTGAAGGTCTGGACTTTAATTGTGGTCATTATGAAACCTTTAGTGTTTTCTTTTTCAGCCATTCTGTTGTAGATTTGTTGTAGTTTAGATGATCCAGTTACAGCCAAGCTTTAGATGTTGGACTCTATAATATTTCTCCTGTTTCTGCTCCATGGACCTCACCAGCGCTCTTCTTTCTCACCAGATGCCGCCCAAGAGAGATGAGGCTGCCCTGCAGGAGGAGGAGGAGCTGCAGCTGGCCATAGCCCTTTCTCAGAGTGAGGCTGAGGAGAAGGAGCGAATGGTGGGTTGCTAAGCTGAAATGCTCATTTTTGTGTGTGAATGTGTGTTTGTTTTCAGCTAGTATATAGAATAAAAGCTGAATGCTCACACACAGCTGAATGTTCAATTACAGAGACACAAGAACTCGTACTCGATGTATCCCAAAACCGATCCCACCCCAGTGACTTCCTCAGCACCCCCAGTCAGTACCCTCTACACTTCCCCTGTGGTAAGGCTGTTTCCAGCAAAATCACTTATACTCTACAAAAAAAGTTTTCATGATTAAAAACATGTTTGAAAGATTTTTTTTTAATTATTATTAAGCAAATTTGAAAATGCATTTTTTGACTATTATGAAACACATTACAGAACTCCTCTGCTCCATCAGCTGAAGATGTAGATCCTGAGGTACATGTGGTATATTGCTCTTCTCAAATGTTTACAGTATGGTTGATTAACGGAAATGCTACACCGTGCTTTTAAAGTTAATAATGAAATATCACATCATTCCAGTTGGCCCGTTATCTGAACAGAACGTATTGGGAGAAAAAACAGGAAGAGGCTCGCAAGAGTCCCACCCCCTCAGCCCCTGCCCCTGTGACATTGGCTGAGCCACTTCCGGCAATCAGTCAGCCCGTGGAAAGTCACGTCCCTGTCCAGCCTGTCAACATAGTGGAGGTATGCTGAAGTTGTGTGCTTTAAAAAAACAAAATCAAACTGAACGCAAATGAGCCCCTGCTCATGGTTTTCCCTGTTCATCCCCTCTTTCAGCAGCAGTACCAGAATGGTGAATCAGAGGAGAACCATGAGCAGTTTCTGAAGGCTCTGCAGAATGCTGTCACCACCTTTCTGAACCGCATGAAGAGCAACCACATGCGTGGGCGAAGCATCACCAACGACAGCGCCGTGCTCTCACTCTTCCAGTCCATCAACAACATGCACCCACAGCTTTTGGACATCCTCAACCAGCTAGATGAGAAGCGATGTAAGTGTTGGCGTCGTGTAATTGTGTCCATGTTGATAGATTTCTCTCTCCCCATGTCCAGGCTCTGAACTGTGATGATCTGTGTCTTGTCAGTGTATTATGAAGGGCTGCAGGACAAGCTAGCTCAGGTTCGTGATGCTCGGGCCGCTCTCAACGCACTCCGGGACGAACATAGAGAGAAACTGCGTCGTGCTGCAGAGGAAGCAGAAAGACAGAGGCAGATCCAGCTGGCACAAAAACTGGAGATCATGAGGCAGAAGAAACAGGTACTGAACTGAATCTGTTCAATGAGAGTTCAGATATAATAAGTTATTACCATGCTCACAGGTGTTTCTTTGGACCGCAGGAGTACCTGGAGATGCAAAGACAGTTGGCCATTCAGCGCCTCCAGGAGCAGGAGAAAGAGAGGCAGATGCGTTTGGAGCAGCAGAAGCACACCATCCAGATGAGGGCCCAGATGCCTGCTTTCTCTCTTCCCTATGCCCAGGTACACATTTTATACTCCATCTGGCCTCAGACTGAACTCAACCCCAGGATAATCTAGTCAGTAAATTCGCTTGATATCTCAGAAACCAAATGTCTCAATAATAGCAGAACTACAGAGGTGGACAAAATTGTTGGTACCCTTCAGTCAATGAAAGGAAAACTCACAATGGACACAGAAATAACTTTAATCTGACAAAAGTAATAATAAATAAAAATTCTATAAATCTTAACAAATGAAAGTCAGACATTGCTTTTCAACCATGCTTCAACTGAATTATTTAAAAAAATAAATGCATGAAACAGGCCTGGACAAAAATGATGGTACCCCTAGAAAAGAATGAAAAAAATGTGACCAAAGGGACATGTTAATCCAAGGTGTGTCCACTAATCAGGATCACAGGTGTCTACAATCTTTTAATCATTCAGTGGGCCTATATATAGGACTCTAGGTAGTCACTGTGTTGTTTGGTGACATGGTGTGTACCACACTCAACATGGACCAGAGGAAGCAAAGGAAAGAGTTGTCTCAGGAGATTAGAAAGAAAATCATAGACAAGCATGTTAAAGGTAAAAGCTGTAAGACCATCTCCAAGCAGCTAGATGTTGACAAGCCACAAAGCGTCTGGGAGTATGTCCTATGGACGGATGAGACAAAAGTAGAACTTTTTGCCAAGGCCCATCAGCTCTATGTTCACAGACGGAAAAATGAAGCATATCAAGAAAAGAACACTGTCCCAACTGTGAAACATGGGGGAGGCTTGGTTATGTTCTGGGGCTGCTTTGCTGCATCTGGCAGTGTCTTGAATCTGTGCAGGGTACAATGAAATCTCAAGACTATCAAGGGATTCTAGAGAGAAATGTGCTGGCCAGTGTCAGAAAGCTTGGTCTCAGTCGCAGGTCACGGGTCTTACAACAGGAGAATGACCCAAAACACAGCTAAAAACACCCAAGAACGCCTAAGAGGAAAACATTTGACCATTTTAAAGTGGCCTTCTA
>VUQG01034752.1:0-16295 GCA_015106755.1 Etia nguti | reverse complement strand
GAGAAGAGAAGAGTCAGAAGAAAGAAATCATGCTAAATCTATAATAAAGTAGTAGCCGAAATAAAAGTTTGAACGTAAACGACTATTATTTGTTGCTCAGGGTTTTTTTTAGTACAGTTTGAAGTCAGTGTTATTGTCTGAATGCTTCCAGCTGGTGAGGTGATACAATACTTCAATCTATGCGTGAGGAAATGAAAGCATATATGATGGATTTGGTGTCTCAGAAGCTCAGAAATGAACACATTTATCAGTATTTCTTAGATGGAAAAAACCAATTTCCTAATATGTAAGCTAAGGTAGGAAGGAAGCACAAACAAGGTTCTGACAAACACGCTTGCAAATAAAAAAAACAAAGCTGTATTATATTTTATCTCAATGTAACTAAAAAATTAGTAAATATCTACCATTTAAAGTCGATTAGGGAGACTTTAAGGGATTTTCCAGGCTCTAATGTTAAGATAATAACTGTTTGATTTCTCTTTTGCTTTTAATGATGATAAAAAGAAACAAGATGATGGGATTGTTTTCATCATTTCAGGTGACGACGTGCAGTAAAGAAATTTCCGGGGGGAGTTGTAGGGAGTTTCCATTCACTATTATATGCAGTGAGGAAAGTTAGGTGAATCCCAGCATTACTGTAAGGTCTTAATTAGCAGGCTAAACTAGGTGAAAGTGAAAATAATTCAGAACTGAGTATTCAAAGTTATATTCAAATCCTCCAGGCTTGCCCTTTTCATTCATCCCAGAGATGTTACATCTCTCTTTCAGTCTCTGTCCCTCTATTTCAATCTCTCGCTTTCTCTCTTAATTAAATTGTCTTTTCCAGTGCACCTCAACTGGAATAAATTCTGTCTGGTTCAATGTAATTTACACATTAAATTCAAATCACTCTGCTTTAGTGAAACCTGATTTGGGTTGACAAAAAGAACAACCTGTCTTATAAACCAGTAAACACTCAATAATGAAAAGAGCTGGAGGTAAAAAAGAAAAAGAAAGAAGACAACTACAATTTTTCTGTTTTTTTGGTACAGTATCTGACGCTCCCAGTGCCGGCTGGATGGCAGAGATTTTATTCAGAGGAATACATTACAGAAAACAAATTAGTCAGCAAGATAGAAGAATGCCAGTGCAAATGGCCCTGGCTCTTATTTCCATCCTTATGAGATAACTGTACCCATTAGAAGGTTAAAGCTATTGTGGTGTCCCTGCCATTTCCATAGACTCTGCCTTGGAAATTACAGCAATCCGTCTTTCAACTTTGATGCAGCCAGAAAGCTCTTCTCATCCCTTCTCATCCTTTCTCCCTGACCTGTATGTGTGGAGTAGCATATGTGTCTGTGAGAGAGAAGGGCAGGTAACGGCTGGAGAGGGAAAGGCAGGCAGAAAAAGGGGTATGAGAGGGCGGGGCTAGGCTGTCTGCCACCCAGGACCAGAGAACATAAAGAGAAAAATATGGTCATAAAACGTCTCTATGACTATGAATACTAATACTGATCCTGTGAGCCAAATCTACCAAGCCTGTCCTCTTTCTGTTCCCTTTGCTGGCAGAGCAAGTGGCTTAAAAATGAAGTGAAAACAGTGAAGCGCACAGGCTGAAATGTATAACTTAGTACTTACACAGCATTACATACAACACAAGGGTAGTATAGACAAAGAGAGAAGATTAGACCTGGAGGGACACGCTGACCCTCAATATTCCTGGTTTTATCGGACATCAGTGTTTCCTCGTGTAGATGTTCAACAGGCTGTCATTTGAAAACCGATTACAGTTGCAAAAATTTGTAAATGCTTGACGGTAAACAAAGCAGCTGCTCTTCCTACAGCCAAACACTATTCAGAAAAATTGATTTCTTGTCACAGAGGATAAAGACTGTCATTATTTCAAACCACATTTATTAATATGTTTATGAAAAGATTTTTTTTTTAAATTTCTATTATAGCTATTTTCATTTATATCCCCTAAATGCATTTCCAGAATTCCTTTTTTTTTTCTTTAGAAAATGGGATTCGGCCCTTCCCATTAATCTAAATTATTTATACACATTAAACACAATCAGTTCACAGCGAAGGACACATCCAGTGTTACCATTAGTTTAACACAATAAAAGTGTTAAATTGGTGAACCACTAGGCTCTTTTTACTTTGAAAAAGTTGGAGAAAAAGCAAACCATTTAACAAAGAGGTTTAAAGACCAGTTTCTGTGACGAGGCTATCGAAAAAGTCAGAGTTTGTTACCATCTGTGAAAACCATCAAGGTACTCGACTCTTTTTGTCGATAGAAAACTAAGGGCAAGCAAAGTGTTGCGGAATAAGAGCTGTGAGTTTTGCACATTGTGAAAAAGAAAGTACACTCCAAGATTCAGGTGACTGCAAAACCACCTTTAGCAACAATAAATTGAATTCATCGTTTTCAGTATGACTTCATCAGTCTCGCACATCGTTGTGAGGGAATTTTAGCCCACTCTTCTTTACAGCGTCGCTTCAGTTCATTGAGGTGGACCACCACAGCTTTTCATTTCAGCTCTGGACTTTGACTGGACTGTTGCAGAACTGTGATTCTTTTCTTTTTCAGCCCTTCGTGTTGAAGATTTTGCTGCTTGGGATCTTTGTTCCTGTTGCATAACCCAGTTATGCCCAAACTTTAGGTGTTGGAGAGGTGGCCTCACATTAGAATACTTTGGTATACAGAATATTTCATGGTCAAGTCAATGACTCCAAGGTCTCCAGGTTCTGTGGCAGCACAACAACCAATCCACCACCGTGTGACACTTGGTGTGAGGTGTTTTGTGTTTGGTTTTCATCAAACGCAGCCAGGTATTTCCACTTTTGTTTACTTGCCTGTCCAAGACTTGTGGCGTTCCTTTTAGAGAGAAAAGGTTTTCTCCGGGCTGCTACTTACCCTCTAAATTCATATGGAAACAGTAAGATTTTCAAAGGACTGCACAGAAAAATGTTCGTATTTACATGACTGCATGTTCACCTTCCATGCCACTTGCTTTGGATTGCTTCAGGCCCCTAAAGTACTAATTTTATAGTGGAAAGACTCCAGTTTGGGGGATTATATACTTTTTCCAAACAATGAAAAACGTTGTTATATTTAGACATGACAGCAATGGGCTATAAACATGGGTCTCATTTTAGAGCTGCAACAGTTCCAAAACTAAGAAGGAAGTTGCATTCACAAGGTGCTGTGTCATAAGTCGAGCGTACCACCTTGCGATGCCCCGACCCAGAGCCGCTGCAAACCGACCATAGAGATACTGACCACGCAGAGTGAAGCATCTACATGCAAGAAAGTACAAAAGCAAGAAAACACAGACATATGAGGAGGGTTATGTGACATGGGAAAGAAATGCAAGGATCACAGCAGCGAACTGCAGGGACTCTGTGTTAACACTATGTTAACTGTGTGTCTATTTAATTGTGTTTTATTTAGAAAAAGTTTTGTGTTGTGTAAACAACACTAGTATAAATATAGGATAAGTAGAACAGCTGCTTTGCTAACTTGTATTATGTAACGACAGGCTAATTAGCTAAATGTTGACGTTGATGCTAGTCAGCCATATGCAGTTATAAATGCTTGATTAAATCGTGCCAGTCTGTTAAAAGAAACCCACTAGATTTATGTAGTCTATTTTAGAATCATCCCGACTCAATCATTAATCATATCCTGAAACGACGGCCCAAAAAATGTCTCACTATTTCCCACTATTGCTGACATTCGTACATCAAAGCAGCGAGTTTCTCTTTGACATCAGTATAAGCTTTTACACCGAACAACCTCACCAAGTCAACGCTGCAATAACACAGAAGAATCTTACCACAAATGTTACCATAATCAGAATATGAAACACCCCATTTTACACTGTTCCTTGTAGGTCAAGAGATCTTTAGTTTATAGAGATATTACTCCTGCTTTTTTTTTTTTTTTTACCATGCCATCAGCTGTTTCATGCCATGGTTTCTAATTTTCAGAGTCCTTTCTGCATTTCATGGTCAGGTGCTCCTTATAAATACCTGTACTTTCATAGTAACCCCTTGCAGCAAGCTTTCCCTGACAAATGTTGGAGGACAGAAGAAAAAGTCGTAATCTCTCAAGCATTTCTAATGAGTTTTTCTCCTACAATTATTTGATAAGAGCAGACAAGACTTGAGGCAGCATGTATGATACACTAGCTGCTACTGCTGAGGTGAGAGCTCTGCTGATTACACACACAGCCATTTACACACACACACACACACACACACACACCCAGAGGCTTACAGTCTGTCATCTTAGAGTGCAACAATCCTAATAATAACACAAGAGGCTGAAGTTATGACCAGCAGGCACACCTGAGTTACCAATCTGGACCTCCTTAATCTGAACACACATGAAAAATATGCCTTATAACCCTTCCATCTCTAATTTTCACCACTACTCGACTTCTCTGCTCGAGCCATAACCACAAGCACCCCTCACATACTTTGTCCTCTAGCTGCTCACGGCACTTTCCACCTCCCAGCTCTTACCACACTGAGTCCCAGTTGTTCCCTCTGCAGGTAAGGCAGGTTCCTGCGCTCCAAACTGGCCAGGTAATGCTGCAGTCTCGAGTAGGTGTAGGGGTAGCAGTAGGCAAACTGATACACGTCGTCCTCTCGGTCAAAGCAAAAGGCAAAAGACATGACATAGTTGCGTCGGTGGTCAGGGCAGCGGTAGTAGTACACATTTTTGGCGGGAAGCCTTTGCCTGCAACAACAAAAGATAAACCCAATACAGAGAAATCAGAAAGGTCATTTACAGTGGTGTGATAGAGTGTTTGCCCCCTTGCTGATTTCCTTTTTTTTTTTTTAATGTTTGCCACACTTAAATGTTTCAGATCAGATAGATAACACAAGTAAACAAAAATCTGCTGTTTCTAAATGAAGGCGTTTATTATTAAGGGGGAAAAAAATCAAAACATTCATGGCCCTGTGTGAGAGCGTGATTGCCCCCTAAACCAAATCACTGATGGTCTACCTTTAACAGCTGCAATCAAGCATTTGCGGTAACTGGCAATGAGTCTTTTACGGCATTGTGGAGGAATTTTGGCCCACTCATCTTTGTTGTAATTCAGCCACATCGAAGGGTTTTCGAGCATTTACAGCATTTTTAAGGTCATGCCACAGCATCTCAATCAGATTTAGGTCAGGACTTTGACTAGGCCACACTTTCTTAAGCCATTCAGAGGTGGACTTTGTGTGTTCTGGATCATTGTCCTGCTGCAGAACCCAAGTGCGCGTCAGCTTGAGGTCACGAACAGATGGGCGGACATCTCCTTCAGGATGTTTTGGTAGACGGCAGAATTCACAGTTCCATTTACCACAGCAAGTCTTCCACGTCCCAAGGCAGCAAAACAGCCCCAGACCATCAAACTACCACGACCACATTTTACTGTTGGTATGATGTTCTTTTTCTTAAATGCTGTGTTACTTTTACTCCAGATGTAATGGGGCTCACAGCTTCCAAAAAGTTCAACTTTTGTCTCATCAGACCACAGAGTACCTTCCCAAAATTCTTGGGGATCATCAAGACGTTTTCTGGTAAAACTTAGATGAGTCTTTATGTTCCTTTTGCTCAGCAGTGGCTTTCATCTTGGAACTCATTGGAACATTTTTGCCCAGGCTCTTTTTTATGGTGGAGTCAGGAACACTGACCTTAGCTGAGGTAAGAGAGGCCTGCAGTTCTTTAATGTTGTTCTGGGGGGGGTTTGTGAACTCTTGGAGGAGTCGTCGATGTGTTCCTGGAGTAATTTTTCCAAGAAATGTGGTTAATCACAGTTAATTCATGATTTAACACAGGACGAAGTAGGTTTGGATAACTTTTCTTCATTAATCAATGGATTAAGTCAGGTTATCTTTGTGTAATATTAAAACTTGTTGGGTGATCTGACACATGTAAGTGTGAAAAATATGCAAAACACTAGGAAATCAGGAAGGGAGTAAATACTTTTTCACACCACTGACAGGTTTTCAATCTGAGGTGCTGAAGGTTTAAGACAAGCAAAAATATGAGGAGCACTGAGACCAAAGCACTTTTGCAATAAAGCAGAGACCTGTATAATAATGGATACAGAGCACTTAGAAATCATAATGCAAAAATTGCATCAACGTGCCATCGTTCCTTCTTCCAGAGAAGTAGAGTTCAGCTGGTAAGGAGGAACACAACTGAAGGAATGAGGAGGATATCATCTGGTAATTATCTGCTTGGAAATGCACTACTTTTCTGTTTTGTTTATGGCAAACTCTAGAATTTTATAATATACAGTACTGTGCAAAAGTCATATCTTTATATTTTTCTAGGAAAATAGGAAATAGGTGCAGCAATTTATTGAAATGTACATGCGTGCATATAGGGCAAAAACAGAGTCTAACGAGAATTGTAAACAACAGGAGACCAATCCACGTATGAGAGCGTTCAGTGGTGTGTTTTTCTATCCAGGTATGATTTAACTGCACTGGCAGTGTCTTTGGAGTAGTTGTTATGCTGAAAAATGAAGCCGTTGCCAATCAGACTCTTTCCAGATGTCATTGCATGGTGGATCAAAATCTGACGGTACTTTTCTTGATTTCTTTTTCTATTTGCTGGGTTTCTTTCCTATTTCTTTGACTTTCAGACCCTTTTTATTTGCTGTGGGTGTTTTTTTTTTTAGGCCTGCCACGTTGTATTTTGTTTCCCACTTGTCAATTTTCCTCAAATATTTAAGAACACACAGCACATATAAAGACACGGGGGTGGCAAGACTTTTACATGATACTGTATAATTGAAGCTACAAAATTAAGAGCCAACAGTGACAAAATACAAAGAGAACTGGTTGTGATAATTAACTAACGCTGTGATTTAAGGCAAAATTACATACATGACAAAATGTAACAAAACTCATAGACTTGGTATTCAATAAAAAGCCACCAGCAAAACAATGCAAATAAAAGACAAAGACCGATGTTTCTCTTTCAGATTTGCTTTAAATCTCCATTCCTGACGTAGTTTAGCATTTTAAAAGAGGCAAATACAAGCAAATTCTGTATCAACCACTACCAGCAAACAAAAAAATGATTTGTGGTAAAACCAGCAGATAAAAATCTTTCACTCAAAATAATAATCAGCCTGAGTGACACTTTTATAGCATGAGTATAAAATGAAGGAGTAATCATCACCGACGCTCCTGCTAAATTAAGAAAAAATGACATATGCCAAAAACAAGACAGCTTAATTTTGATGTCGGGTAAGTTGAGAATTTCTACAAATTATGTCTGTGACTTTCAAATGTGGCCAACTGGTGTTCCAGCTCTGTAATTAAAATGACTTTCTGTGACCACAAGGGACTAAGATCTTATTGTAATATATCTTTTTTTTTATTTTTTCAAGGGTTTTCGGGTTTTTACATTTTATGTCTCTAGTTATGATTTGAGCTTAATGACATTAGAAACATGTAAGCATCTCGTTTGGGCATCGCGAGTGAAACTAAGTGCTGTTGTTTGTGTGTTGTGCTTGTGCACTGTGTATGTTGGGCTCAGAGCTAAATAAAAGCTGACTGATCCTGGCACCTCAAGGATGATCGATGGGGTCCGGGACAGTACTGCTGCAGTCCACAGAACTTCTCTGCCTACTCAACATGTTTTCCTTTACCACTCTTCATCTATCTGTCTTTGTCTTCCTCTCTTTCTTTTGTTTAGTATTCACTATTAAGACTTGGTGAGGAGAATTTAGCATGCAAGTTTCCCTCTTCCTCTCTTCTCTTTCATTTTTTCCATCTTTGTACCAGTCTCACATGTCTTGTCCTGTCACTCACTGACTCTGCCTTGACAGTTTCTGCAAAGACGACCAAGCATGGGGAACAACGGTGCTGCCATAGGAGCTTTGGCAGATGCTCTGAGAGTGGAGGATAAAAAGAAGAAAAATATGAGGGCGATGAGTGATTGGTGGGTTTGGGGTAGTGGGAGCTGGGAGAAAGGTGGAATAAGGAGATAAGGAGAAGATGAGAGAGCAGGGTGATGGCAGATCTGAGACTGATACGGCGATATACAGGAAGGGGTGGCGGCTAACAGCAGAGCGGCTGTGCGATGGCAGGGCTGGCTAGTGAGCTAGCGAGTCTGGCAACAGATCAGATGAAGATGCTATCAGGGCTGTGATAGCAACAGGACCTGATAATCAACAAACAGGACAGACTGCTCTGCGCTGACTCTAACAGAAAAGACTTTTCTTTCTGACTCAGGGCTGAAAAGTGAGGGCAGGAAGGACAAACAAGAAATGCATATGTTTGTGCAAACCCCTAATATACATGGTTTGGCAAAGTTCCCACACAGAAAGCTACAGTGAACACACATACATGCAACCACTTGACGATGTCCCTGCAGGTAACTAGTGAAACAAAACCAGCTAAATCACTCAGCCTCTTTCAGGCAGAAGGGAGTGAAAGGCAAGGCTGATTATTCCTTCAGAGGAGGAGAAAGGAAAATGTCTCTGCATGCGGCGTCCTCAGCAGAATACAAATGCAGCTAGTGGCTAGCTATACCACACCCACTCTGCCTACTGGAGCAGGCTCACAGGGTCATGTTTCAGCCTTCAAAGCTGGACAAAGGAAAATGGTAAATCTCGAAAAAACATGGAGAAAAATATACTATTTTACTCTCCCCCCCGACCCCCCGAAGGAACCTGATTCGTGCATGGCAACATGGGCTCGAAGTACTGGCTGGCAAGGACAAACTAGACACACTCACAGACACATGCACACTGGTACAACCCCCTAGTGCCCACACTAGTGCATTAAAGTAGTGCCAGCCCTCCAAGGTGCAGGTTAATTAAAATAAGATGACACCTCACCTCTTCACATATTTCCCCATTTGGCTCTGCCCATTCATGCAATCCCACTTCTTTCTGTTTCTCCTTCTCTCTCTCTCTACTGGGCAGCGCGTGACCTTGCCGGAGACTGGAAAAGTCCTGGCTATTGATTTTAATTACTGCTGCTTGTCCCATCACAGTATTATAGTTATAGGCCAGAGAAAATGGCTCTGTGACTTGTTATGGAAAAAGACTGCCTGGAAAGCCTGGATTACTGGCTAAGGACGGAGCTACACCTCCTTTAGACACCACAGTCACACACAAATGTGCAAATGCACAAAATCTTGGGCACATGCACACCGCTGCTCACAGCAGTCCCTTTGGTTTTTTTATCTGAAAGGTGACTGCTCCTGCTCGGCAGCTGGCAATTTGTTTTATCTAAATGGTACCTCCATGTGCCTCTCCCCTGCCCATCTCTTGACGTGGTACAGTTCCCAAACAGAATTATCACTGCATGGAATGAGGGGGGGAAAAATTGAGAAGCTCCCTGCGCATGATAAGGCTCTCACACATAGTTTTACAATTCAGTGATTACAGAGACACAGAAACTCAAACACAAACAGGAATATGCAAAGAGTCACACGGCGAGAAAACACCACAAACTCGAACCGCCCGCGAGCTACATCAAGGTCATTCCTTTCGCAGCGAGCTGTGGGACAAGTTAACTTCCAGGGTGTCTCATCACAGCCTCACGGAATAAAGAGAGATGCGCAGCAAAGGGGAATAGAGAGACTGAAACATTAGACAAAGGCAGAAAGTGGATGACAAACAGAGAAAGAGACAAAGTCAGAGAGAAAGGGACAAAAAAAAGAGGCAGGAGGAGAATACAAAGGGAGAGGATTTATAGAGCTAGCAGGCAGCCTTTAGCGAGGTGTCACTTTGCTTGCCAGGGCTTTTCTACTTCTGAACCATTGGTAGCTACAAACTCCTGCTCTGATTTTGATGGCGCCGGCGTCTCTCTGAAGTTTTGAGATGAAGGCTTATAAATTGGTAGCTTTCATACGGGCGACATCTTGTCTATATTTTCAAATCAATCAAGCGTAGAGGACACGCCAATCACTGCTGCTCTGAGCACTCTCACAAAGGCAAAAAAACATACAGGACAAAACTCACAAGGCCCGAGCACACAAGCACACACTCTCATCCACTCCCTTTTATTTTCTCCATCACTGTTGTCACTTTCAGCTTGTCAAACGTTTATCCTGTCAACTGTTAGGAAGGTTAAATGTCTTCCAATATGCCTGTGCAGCTGTCAAGCTCCACGGATCCCCACCAGCTTATTTAAAGCAAATACTTAGTCCGTTTGGCAAATATTTCACACCAAATGATATATTTCTTTATTCCCTCTGTGTTACTGCGCCAATAATTGAAGAGGCAATATTTCTTGGCACTCTAAAATGATGCCAGATGTTAGATAGGCTCGTTGTTTTTAAAGCACGGCTCCGTGTTTTCGTTTTGCATACCGAGTCAAGCAGAAAACAGCCTGCGAATCGTCTCAGGAGTGTCGCCCATGTAGGTGTGCGTTTTCATGTGTGAGGAAGTGAGTGTGTGCGTGTTTGCAAACATGACGGCATATATATATATTCCTGGAGCATCCATCTATCTTTTTTGGATGCAAATCAAGTTGCAACAAAGCTTTCTGGAGACACTGTTACTAGGCAACCTGGGCTTGCTTTGTAATTTGGTTGGCCTGCTGTATATTGTATGTGGCGGTACTGTATATTTATTTGACTGCAGCTTCGCGAGAATGTGTTTTTAGATTGGGACTAACTTCGACAGCCAGTGAAGAGTGAAAATCAGATGTAGAGAAGGAAGTCATCGATTGTGATTTGGTCTCTTAAGTGCGGCAGTGCTGAGGAGAGACTCGGTGTAACATTTGTTTCCACTGATTTCAGAGGTTAATTTTCTGCTGCAGTGTCTTTGTGTGTGTGTGTGTGTGTGTGTGTGTGGGCATAAAATAGAGAAGATGCACATTACAGTCTGTGCTGATGAGGTGAAATAACTCGGGATTAGTGCTACTGGTAGAGTACTCTGGCTAGCAGCAATAAGGTTTTGCAGGAAGCAATAACACTCGTGAATTATAGACTTTCCAGTAACGAGCGAGCTGAGCCGTGCTCACCTGTGGAGACAACGGGCCGTTAGCAGCTATCTCAGGTCAGAAACAGTCCCCTGATGAGAATGCAATATAAAAAAATAAGACACTTTCACCTGATGGCTGCATCCAAACACCTCAGAGGTGAAAGTCCAGCAGATGGCTTTTTACACGCTTCTTGTTAGGGGCACTGTAAAAATCTCTCTAGCCGCTAGCCAATGTTAGAACCGATATTTACATATTAACACTGAATTTAATTGGATGACCCGTCACAGGATTGGCAGCTTTTTAAACCTCACTGAATTTTAAGGTGAGTTAGCCGAATCAGCTCGGTCGATATCAGATCACACCCACAGCGCTTCACCTGATCTCAGATTATGCAGCAGACATTAAATGTGAAGTTATTTCCATGAAACACTGAAAGCAGTCCTAAATCTTGACGCCTCATCTAAATAAAACACCTTTGCCGTTTACAGGAATCCTGTTTATTCTGCTGATATGCTAAATGCACAGGGAGGGGTCGTGTCTAAGTATGTTTTTATCTGTGTATGTCTGTTTGAGTGTCTCTCACTTTCAGTGTGTTAAAATTCATTTCATCCAGGAATTCATCTTTTTTTCACATCACGATCTTCCCATGCTGTCTTCCAAACCTCAGTCGACTTTACTTTCCAGATGAAACAAAAAAAAAGCCTTCTACTGTGAGACTGTGATTTTATTTTAAAATACTTGCTCTTTTTTTCTCTTGAATGATCAATTCTTTACCTTGAGCCTTTACCTCAAACTCCTAGTCTGTTCCACTCTAAATTTAAAAAATATGAGAGATGCACAGTACTCGTGCATTCACATGGGACACTTATCACCTCTGAGTCGGCACAAAGAGATGAAAGTGTTGGAGGATTTGCAGTAGCTGCTCTAACTGATGTACCCTGAGATAGTGGCGATGAGAAAAATATGCAGTGTATAAATACATATTATTTTCATTTCATTTCATCCTTTTTTTTCCCTTTATTTGAAATTTCATCATTCAGTCTTGAGTAAAGGTTTTTTATTCATTAAATTAGTGTGAGAAAGCTACTTTTGTACAGTCAAATCAAATCAAATCTTTTCAAGGTTTGATTACACTAATATACAGTATGACTTAATATACTGTGCAACTTAACTAATGAGCACTATAACAGTGCCTGGATGGACCAGTAGAGGGCCACACTGTGTGAGTGAGAGATGACCTCTTCAGAAATAGGCAGAGCTGTCCATTTCTCAAGGTTAATACAAAGCAAAATTGCACCGCACACTACCCACTACTGCTGTGCTGAAACAGATCTCAGAGGAAAAGACAGCTGCTTTGAAGGTTGTGCAGGTTAGTTGAGAAAGGAATTCAAGGAATACAGGAAATATAGTATAGTATGTGCACAGGTCTGTGCGAGTGTCTTGAGGCACCCCTCGTATTTTATATATTGTTGTAATTTTCTCAGTTTTGTCTAAGGTTCATCTAAAAATGTCTAAGCTTTTCTGAGACATCGGCTGCTTTTTTACTCATTTTCAGTCCTTGTATCTGACTATTTACATTTTCTTTGGCTGAATATATTATTGGTGCACCAAGTTGATTTCCAACAAGATGTAAGTGGACAAATCGGCATACCTGATCATGGTGTGCAGTTTATTTTTTTAAAAACTAAAAAAAGAAGACCTGGCAGGCCTAAAAAGCTTTCAGCAATGGATTAACAGTCTCTGAAAGACATGTCCTGAGACCGGTTTTGGTTGATCCATCTACTGATCACTGAAGCCTTATCAAAAATGGTCTCAATAGAATGGCTGTTTCCCTTAGGGAAGGGAAACGGGGAGCCAAATTACTCAAAAACTGGACTGAAAATCAGTGACAACAGGTGGTTTTTGGTGTGGTGATCTAACTTTGTGTCTAGAGCCATCTGAAAATATGATGGAGGCTCTGTCACAGCTTGGGGCAGCACTTCTGGCAAACCATTCCATCATAATAGATCGAATTAGAATTTGATCCACCATCCAGTAATATCTGTAAAACATTTTCAGCATGCCAGTGATCACAAACACATTGCCAGTGCAGTAAAAGCATACCTGGATAGAATCAGTTATGGACTGGCCTCCCCAGAGTCTAAACCTCAGCATTATTGAAGCAGTGTGGGATCATCTTGACAAAGAACGGAACAAAAACCTGCCACCACACAAAGCAGAGCTTTGAACGCCCTTCAAGATGCCAGGGGAACTATCTGTGAAGCCTACTTTTAAGACTACTAAATTAGAAGAAAAAATGTCTGAAAGAGTTTCAAGCTCCTTAAAAATTGTACAAACTCTGTTTCACTAAATCACTGCACCTATTTTCTAATTTTCCCAGCAAAAAACAAACAAACGAGGAGTGTCTTGAGACTTTTGGACAGTACTTTATATTAATATACTACACAAACTTAACGTTTGCAGTGGCCCTGCATGTAAGGTAAGTGACTGATTAAAAAAAAAGTAAAACATTATCAAAATATATCCCACAGGGGTCTCAGCCAGATTAAGCATGCTGTGTCTGCTGGTGGCTAGCTCCCCTGCGCCTTTTGGGGCAGCAGGGCAATTAGCAGAAAGCAGATGATCACTGTGCCCTCACCACTGTGGCGCCACTGGTCCCCTATGGTGCAACAGGGCAGGTGCACATTCGTCTGGAATAATGGTGGGTACAGGAAAAATACTTGCAAGGAACCATAAAGAAGTCATACACACACACACAACACACACACACACACACTAATCTAACAATGTGATGATGTCAGCGTTCAGCCCCTGGTGAGTGGTGGTGTGTAAGCTAGTGGGAGTGGGAGGAGACAGGCTGGCAGTGGGCTTATGCATGTGTGTGTGTTTTAGAGAGGAGAGAGACGAGACCATCCGCCTATAACTGTGTGATGCAGCATTTCCCAGAGTGCAACATTATACTCCCATTACATTATCAGTGTGTGTGTGTGTGTGTGTGTGTGTGTTTTTGTGTAATGGAACAGACAGACGGGCGCCAGACAAAGTCGTAATAATAACAAGACCAGACATGTGAACAACAGACATCAGATACACACACAGACATTTTTAGGGTATATAAGGTGCATATATTATAACTGTCAAGTGATTCAGCTTCACTGCAGACCACCTGCAGGATGCACATATACTTTGGTGAATGAAACAAGCCCTATCCACATATTAAACCTGACTCTTTGATTTCTAGGTGTGCGTATAAAGCAGGTACTTACTGTTTATGAACAATCTCCAAAATCTTGTGGTCATTCTTTCCTGTGAAATAAGCTCCTGTTCTGCCCACTAAACATCAGGCTTTTTTCCAGAAACACTGTCCACAGAAATCACAGAGCAAAACACCCAACTCGTGTCCCTTTAGTGGATGAAGGGACGCGCAGTCTCTTTCAAAGTTTTTCATTCACTTTGCTCCATAATCCAAACATCTACTACAAAAGTTCAAAGCATGAGATCAGATTAGCAAAACTCAAAAGGGGCGACTTTAAAATAACAGTTTTGAGAAAGCTTCAAGCTTTTTTGGGGAGTTTCACAAAAAAAACCCACCTGTAGCTTTATACAGCAGTAGGTTTAATGAGCTTCTCTAAATTGAGAGGTTTGAGTGTATACGTGTTTGGAGAAACACCTGTTACTTCATTTAAATGATAATTTCAGTATCTGTTGTCTCATAATTTGTTACACAATCACTAAATGTTATTTGTGCTCAAAGCATTTTTCATTTTTCATTAGTAAAAGTTTGTTCACTAAACTCAAAAACGTTTTTCTGTCATGCTACGTTTTGCATGAGGGAGATCTTTCCATCAAACAACATTTGCAGCAGTGCAGTATGGACATATAGACTATAGAAGCATATAGAAGCAGTTTTGTTTTTTAAAGACATTTTTAATTATGATACAGTTCAGTGATTCAACTGTCAAAAATGACTGAAAGAGTGTTTTGTTTTGAGCTTTTTAATGACATTTGTGCCTTTATTTTGACAGGACACTACAGAGAATAGACAGGAAACCCCAAGAAAGTAGGTGAACTACATTCTGGAAATAGCCTAGTGTGGAACCCAACCCACATCCAGCTGCTGCACCTTTGGTCACCAGCTTAAAGAGGTGAGCTCTACCAGTGCCCAGAAGGCATTAAATGTTAATGTTGATCTGGATCAATTTATTAAAACTGCACCACTTTCTCCAAATTGGTGGTGGTCTGCCGTCTCAGAGTGCTCTTCTAGTATCCTACACAGTTTAAATCATACACTTTCATGGATCGTTTAAGCAGTTTTTGCTGTTTGTAAAACTGAAAATACCCTCTGATGTCACAATGAGTCAGGCAATATGAGCTCAAGCTTCAACATCGCTGCTCCTGCGAGCAACGTGTACTTGCTTTATGTGTGTGTGTGTGTGTGTGTGTATTTGAAATAAGGTGTCAGAGTGATGAGATCATTCTTTCTGGAAAATTACTCAGTGAAAGGCAGCGCAACAAATACTCTGTGACACCGTCTGAAATCACTTTTTATTCCGGACAGAGATGAGCTCACAGCTCTGCAGCTCTTTCCAGTGATCACAATGAATAATGCAATGATGACCAACATAAATAAGAAAAAAAATATGGTGCTGCTGATTTTGCAATAAAACTGTCCACCTCGGGCTTGTAAATAGCAAACTTTACATTTTTAGTAGGGCTGGGTATCGTCACTGATTTCTAGAATCGATTCGATTCCGATTCACAAGGTCCTGATTTGATTTGATTCGATTCGATTCGAATCTGGGAAATTTTGCCTCAGACAGTCAGAAATATTATAATTCTGATCATTTATCAGTACATATCCATATTTTTATATCTATAAGAAGAAAGCGGACACTTGTGAGACTTAATCAGAGGTGTAAGCATCACAGCAGATGCATTTGTGTCAAAGTAACTGAGGATAAAACACAGAAAAACATGAAGGAGATTTTCTTGGCCTGGCTTTTTATAGCAGATAACTGCCTTAAAAATATTCTGCAGTAGAACAAAAACAGAAAAAAAAACCATGAATCAACATATAAACATTACCTGATGCTGCTGAAGTGTAGCAGAGCAGACTTACAGAGGTTTAATTAGAGACACAGCTAAGCATTTTGCAATTTTGCATAATTTTCAAAAGTTTAAATTTCTTCAGTATTGAACAGCAGAAATTAGGTTTTCTTGTCAGAAGTCAGTTAAATAAAAAAAAACAAAAAAAACAGCGGCCGACAGTGCTGTACATAACGGTAGACTTGTGCGAAATAAGCAAGCGAATAATGCAGAAAACAGAGATTTTTAGATGGGAAACTGTTCTTGAA
>VUQG01034751.1:24106-57021 GCA_015106755.1 Etia nguti | reverse complement strand
TTTTAGGAATATTAAAAAAAAAAAAAAAAAAAAAAATCTAAAATGCATCACTACTGCACTGGAAAGTGGGACATTAGTATACTCCAGTAGTATACACAATTTTCATGAAAAAGAATGCACGTGGCCATACTGGAAAAAATAAAAAGAATCATCTTATATACATTTTTAAATGGCCCAACTATGTTAGGCTGAATCCCAAATATTGCACCAGACTCTTGTAAAAATAACAGTTGTTCATGGAGAATCTCACCTTTTCTGCCCAACACAATATTGCCTATGGATTTCATTGGCAACTATTCTACATGACTCCCTTGTCACCTTTTACCTACCTGGAACAGCATATGCTGCACCTGAGGTATGTCAACACAGAGAGGGAGTTTCACAGATATGATGGCTCTCAGTTAAAAACATCTACAGTGGGAATTCCCAATGCTCATGTTGCAACAGTCACGTTTCACGGCCCAAGGCCTCGTGCCATTTCCTGCACACTGCTGAAGAAACATCCCTGCAAACCTCCACCCTCCACTCCAAAGTGCTCTGATGAGGGACGGTGATTAGCCTGCACTCATTAAATGTAAACAAACAGCCGTCCACCGATTAGCCAGCAGTGAGTGCAGCCGAATCAAAACAACATTCCACTCGGTGACAGGGAGAGGCGGGCAGGGCGATAAGGTGTGGCAAGGACAGTGTGCCATGTTTTGTGCCTACGTGCCATTCAGCCACTCACAATGCTCTCCGCCTGTTAGTACCACCAGCCAGACACGCTGTGTTTTGTCATTACCCCACTTGCATCCCTGCCCAGGGTTGTAGTCACACATACACATTAGATGATGAAAGATTGTCTGTGTGATTAGCAGTCACTTCCTGATTACTTGATTATACTGAGGAGGCTGACTAACAGCTCATGGGTGAATCTGTCTTGTTTAGTCTGATGCCACTGGGGGTATTATCTAAAGCTGAGTTGGAATAAAAGATATGTATTTCAGTATTTCTCTTCTGTATGCTACATCATTTTTGGTGTCAGGTCAGTGGAATAAATATCTGGTCAGTTGTTAGGCTTACTGGCATGTGTGTATACTTTATGTGCAAGCCAAAATTTAAATTTGCTTCATACTTTAGCCTGAAAATCTACGCTGTTGTCTTGTCACTGCATTCCTGCTAACCCGAAACCCCATCCTGAGTCAACCCCCTGCTAGAGGCCACCATTAAAACCCAGTTCTCTCTTCAGCCTGAGAATAGGGGATGGAAGAGATGAGCTCATCTCTCTGATCCTGAACTGGTCTGCTCCGCCGTCTCCCTAATGGTCTCCAGGATGTCAACACTGGTGTGTCCTCCTTATTCACACCAATGTTAATCTTCACAGAGGCCCCAGACCTAAATAAACACAGAGCGAACTTGCTATACGATCAGCTTATATCTATAAACAGTGGAGCAGTTTAAATTAGGCCACTCCCAAGAGTACCGTACTTTGCTTGGACAGTCAGGCTGAGATGACAGAATGGAGCCAGATGAACTCACTGAAGGGAGTTTCAAAGGACTATTTCACACAACGGCAGAAATAGCACAGATGCGACTTCTATACTGTCCGACTCTTTTTGATAATTCAAACTGACTACATTTTTAACTTGCATTATATTTATTTGGAGGCTTTGGCTCTACGTAACAGATCCATGTCCTTCATAAAGCAGACTTTGAGCTAACAACTCACACAAATGAAATCCATAGTTTAATACCGATTTACAGTTGGGAAAAAAGACAGAATTTGCCTACACTTGCTTACTGGCTCGCTCTATTTTGGTGGGACACCCACAAGGATGTTTCTAATATAGGTTGTGTGTGTTTTTCTGTCTGTGTGTAGAATCTGATGTGCTGATAGGAACCAGGATGGGCCTCCCAATGACGCATTTAACTGGAGCTATAATTTATGAAGCATCTTAAAATAGTAGATTAAAAATAAAAAAAGGAACTTCTGGAACTGACAACGCTTCAGAAGGAGAAGAATTAACTCAGTTTCTGACTTAGGACAAAGGGTCATGAGGCAGTCATGACGCAAGAAAAGTCTTTACTCACAAACCTAGTAATCAAAGTAACATTCCTGGAGTTGATGTTCTCAGAAACAAAGCATGAACCAGGTTCTCCACACACACACACACACACTTCAGTTCTCTAGTCGCTGGAAAAAAGGTGATTGATATCACTGTATGAGTCATCAATTAAATACGTGTAAGGTGGAGTCTGCCTGTAAGTCTGTACAATAGGAGGGGGTGGCTGGGTAATCCTAATATTTAGTCATTCTCTTAGAATATTTCAGGAACATTTTACCGTAATTTCATTAGATGAACAACTACGGTACCTCACTAATCCAAGACTCACTCAGGAAACTTAAGACATTCTAAGGCGGGGGGGGGGGTCTTTACTAATGTATGTGCACTCATTTAAGCACAGAGAGGGAGTTTAGTGTATGTTGCAGTCATTAATGGCCATTTCATCTACTGTCATGGACAGAGTTGGTGATAACTACTGTAACTGCTAACAAAGCTTCCAAACACATGATAACTGGTCAAAAACCAATGACAACACATGCTAAACAACTCCAAATCTCAAAAAGTCTGATGGCAAGAAAGCTAGTACTCCAGCCAACACTAGCATTTCCTAGCTCCTTCTACTCTGCTGAGGAAAAAGAATTAGGCACAAAGTGCCCAGTTTACTTTATCTGTACTAAATAACACATGGTTAACTATGGGACAACAATTATTATTGAGCTGTTACATCAATTCCCACTATAGCTTTTAATAATTGCAGCAGCCTGTGGTATACATGCTGCACGAGAGCTGCTGCCTCAGTTTAGGGTTCTGAACGCACCTTGAATGTGATGTTGCTGACAGACGCTTGATCCGTCTATTCTGTGCTGCTGAAGAGGCATATAATTCAAGAAACTCAGACATAACAATATCAGCTCCTGTAGTCTTTGCCTCCCTTTGGTTGCCATGGCTACGGAATTCGCCACAGCAGCAAGTTGAAAACTTTGTACCGGCACGAACGCCGAGAGCAGTCTTATACAGCTGTGCCTGCTCGACAGGGCAAAGGCTGCTCTGACTGGCTGGCCCAGGACACTCTTGAGGATCTTAATAGCATGTTTGCTATCGTATTTCCTTTGAAGACAATGGATGCAGAAGCAACAACTGCTTGCCGTCTAAAAGCACCTTTACACGATTCCTTGTGTGACATTTGACTGCAGCGCTGTGTCAGCCTGCAATGTGTCATCCTCTGTTGAGGCGCAGCAAAAGGTGCTCCAAGATCTTGACTGCATGTAGAGCACTTCTTTCCACGACGGAAACTGACACACCACAAGGGAGGCGAGTCTACTTATTTATATATAAATATACATCACATACCTGCATCTGCCTTTACACTTGCATACAAAGGCACATACATAGCTCTGTGTTACTTATCTCTGACTTGTTTCACAGAAGCTCCTGGGTGTCAAAAAATAAAGCACACTCTTTTTCCTCACAGAAAGCCACAGCTCACCCACGCACACACAGCTCACCCAAACTCCTCATGCTCACTTCCAGTAAATTCTCTACCTTTAACTGAGCAGCATCAGTGCCGCTCACAGAACCACCACCACTATATAACACGTTCAGTTTCACACAGGAAAAATAAGTCTGTACTTAAACCATGCATACCTCAATGTAGAAAAATCAGCTGATGTCTGTTACTGACTCCCTCTTCCCATTCTGAAAACCCCCTAAATACCTCCAGTCAGAAACAAAAATGTACAGATAAATAATAATGCAACTGAAGGGATGGTGGGCAAGCCATACAGAAAACATACAGCCAGCCAAAAAGAGCGAAAGAGAGAGGAAATACTTTGCTACTCCACAGTAGAACATAAGGCTTCCCCCTATGGCTAAGACAGCATGAATGACTCACTCCTCCTCCAGCAGTAACACCACCACCACCACTTTCTGTATTTAATCATGCAAGCGACAAGCTGAGGATATATTTTAATGTATCCTCAGCAATGTTTCAGAGGGAATAATACACAAAAACAGATTCACTGACTACTTCACGGTCACTCACAAAGGTCGTCGTCTTATGAAGGTGCTGCTAATTTATCTGCACACGCCTTTTTTAATGATTCCTTTAATTAATTTCCGAGAGGCAAAATAAAATGAATACATTTACTGAATTTAGCATATGACAAGTAACAAATAAATAGAACAAATAAAGATTATCCATTGTGTCATTTCCAACAGGTCTGAGCAGGTTTGTGCTTGCTGCATTGTCCATTTCCTATATTTTAAACATGGACACAGTATCGCCTTCGTGGTCAGAGCCCAGATTCCACTGCCTAATAATATTTGTGCATTTAGGGGTTTCCAAAGAACAACACAGGAAACGGGGATCAGAAAGTTTCCCAGTCTGAATTTCCCAGGCAAAGAACACCCAAAACCAAAAACCTCATTCATTATCCTCAAACTTGGCAACCCCTTCTCTCCCCCACAGTTTTTCCCACATATCAACAACCTCTACATGAACTCACTTGACTTCCAACACTCACATGTGCAGCAAGGCTCTGGGTTGTTAAGGCTGTCTCATGATACCTCCCCAAACTTGGAGCTGTACCTACAACAAAGCCCTTTCATTATCAGGTCTCGCCACTTGGCGATGACTATAAACAGAAACATAACTTTAATATCAACGGTGAATAAGAAATAAAAACTGCATTTCGAGAAACATCATACAAGCCGTTTCAAAAGTTTCGTGTTTGTTACCCATCCTGGTCTCAATTACAGTCTACTAACGACAAATGTGTCAGGCTACACAACATACTGACCTTTACCAAGACACTACAGAGATGCATGCCACTACACATGTGAAGCAATCATGTCCTATTTCCACATGTGTGAAGGTAACAACACAGTTGGCGCATATATTTGCCAGTTCAACTGTTTGGCTGGCTCATTTGGGGAAGGATCCACTTTTTTCTTTGTTATAACAAAATTCTGTAAGAGGTTTCTATTCAGGATTCTTTAAGTGCCACGTGTCCCCTCCTGTGATGTCTACACATTTTTGTTTCAAGACACCGGTTGCATGACTTTTGGCCAAGTCTTAATTTGAATAAATATGCTTCAACACTTTCTCTCAGAGGATCTTACTTAACTGCTACTTTCTCACACGTGTTTAGGCTGGTGCCACCACTGATACAGGACGGAAGTGACTGAATATGAGCCAGCCCTCCGCCTCTATGAGAATCATCACACGCAGCAACAGCAGTTCAATTTAAATGACAAACTGAAGAAATGCACGTTGAACGGACACGAATTCCATCACGTGTTTATGACGTACAGGCTGGCCTTTTGCATTTTGATTCAACTACCCGCCCCCCTCCCTAGGCATAAACACCACAGTTCTTACAAAACATACTCAATCAGATTTTCCTTTAAATTTGCCTAACAAATGCTGATTGTTGTTCCGATGAGCCAAACCTCACGATGCATTGAGCTCAGTCAACATCGACATGAATGAATCGACTGCAGTACGCTAATGGCAAAACACAATTACTCAGCCATTTAATCAAAAGTCACCATTTCCCTTCTCCGGCTCTACCACAGCATGAGCTGGATTGGAACATTGTGTAATGAACGTGAACTAGCTGCTATTGTCTCCATTGTGCTGCTCCAAAATGCTGACAGGGGAGCGCCGAACTCAAGACCCTTGGTGACTAATGTCTGCAACTG
The DNA here is from genome assembly GCA_015106755.1 of Etia nguti. NCBI lineage: Eukaryota > Metazoa > Chordata > Actinopteri > Cichliformes > Cichlidae > Etia > Etia nguti. The sequence goes on along the minus strand of VUQG01034751.1, from coordinate 51,274 downwards.
AGCCAGTCCAGACTACAGAGACTTGCATGCCCAAAGGCACTCTTTTCATAAAAACACTGGTGAATATCAGGGACAAAAGACTGTGCATTTGAAATTTACTGCTGGAAAGAAGGTCCCAAGTGTTTTAATCGACAAATACACTTCTATCCTTTCTGGTTTCACAACTAAGATGGGTCAAAGAGGTCAACGGCAAATATTCATATTCAATCTTTAAGGACCACGGTTAATCAGCTGTGTTTTAAAACGTAAAGGCCTTGGGCAAAAATATACTCTGGTAGGACACTTTATTGGTAAAAGAAGAATGGTAAAATGCTGATTTAATGTGCACGCATCATCCATGTGAACTTGCACAGCTATAACTCACGAGATTAGTTTCTGCCCCTGAGATTTGGGAGTTTTTCCAATTCCCTGATGTGGTTCCTGTTACTAAAAAAACCCCAAAAGTTTTCAGTTACATTTCTAGTATGCAAGATGTTCTTTACAGGACCTCGATGAATACAAGTGGATCAATAACATTAATAATAATAAAAACATGATGTTGAGACCTCAACTGTTGGTAAATAGTGCCTGAGCCATAGTTATTTAATTGTGTAATTTTAGGGTTTAAAATAAAGTATCAACTTCCATGGTATTCTATGTAAAAACCAGTTCAGTTATGTTACTTCTGTTAAGAAAAATGGCCTGTTGCTGGAATCTACTACTTTCCCAAGTCAAGTAACATTAAATTGTTAAGAACGTTAAAACATGGCAAAGTCAATTTGTGTAGGGACCTGTGCTAAGTGAAAGGCATGGTTACTGTGTTATTCATAATGGTGGAAATGGTTCTGTATAAGTGACGAGCACCATCCCACCTTGGTGCTACACTCTAAGCCATGTTTTTGGACTAAGCTAGCTTACCTCTGTATACGTCATGATTTGTATTCATTCATCTGTACTATAACTCCGATCATTCAGCAATAGTAGGTAAAGCCCTGCACACCATTAGTTTAACACACACATTAAACTAATAGGTTTGTTTTTAGTACTACTAGTTCACATGTAGCTGACCCTCGCTTCAACGGTTAGAGCCGTCACAATAAGGTTTACTTTTGAGTCGCTCGTTAACAACACTTGACTTTTACCCTTTTATCCCCTCCCTCCCTTAAAGTTACAATACTTACGGCAGTTTGTAAAGTTTTGGAGACTGTTCTTCTTAAAGCTTTGCTGATGGAGTAAAACCAAACAAATTCTTTTTCTTGTTCGACAGGGAAAATTAAGGTGGGTTAGCCACTCAACCGTTGTTAATTACCGTCCATCAGTCAAGAGATGGCTGCCGGAAGTGACATTTTACCTTGCATGTTATTGGAGCCAATAGAATAAATAGATAAATAAATAAATATTTAAAAAATGAACAAATAAATAAGTTGAATAAAATATAATAAAACTGGAGTAACTTTGATAAAGCACGTAACAGGTGATAACAAAGAAAGTCGCTAAATGACCTACCGTTGCTTAATCCCCCCACCACACTCTTCCATCCAATAGGTGTACTTGTTTCCACCTGTTACGTGCATTATGGAATTTGGAATTTGTATTATTTATTATTTTAGCTAATCAAGACGTAATTGCGTGGATGAAATCATACATACATACTGAACTGTAAACATTTATAAAATATTAGCAGGTAGAAATATTTTCATATATTTTACCCCAAATGGTTGTCACTTCCGGTTAGAAGTCCGGCTAACGTAGAAGAAGAAGCGAAAAAAAATGTTTTGTGCCGTATATGTAGTTAATACATTTTCCATGTTATTATTAGCGTCTTCAAAACAGCAGTAAGTGTCAAATGAACTACTCTATGGGAGTTATGGGTTCCATATTTAAAAAATGCTGTGTAATCGATATTTAACCTCTCAAACGCTGAAAAGAAGATTATGTTAAGCAGGCAGCGGCCTGTAATGTAGTCTGCCAACCTCGTAAAAGAGAAAAGATGACTGGTCTTGGTGTCCGCTTACGGACTTTACCAATGTACACTCATGAAGTAAATAAGCCATCCACTCTTTTTAGATGTTACATATGTGAGAAACACGTTTTGCTGTTTGTTTTCATTTTTCACAGCCATCATTTCTCAGAATTTGTATTCAGATACCACGTGTGAAACACCTGGAGGTCCTGTTTCACTCGGTGGTCTAATCCATATCTGTCCATCAGCTGCTGCCTCTCCACCCACCCTAACTATTGGTTAATATTTAATCAAAGTCGTCCAGGAAAGTAATTTCCTCCAGCAAATCCCAATATTTTGTCACGCAGTCTGATGGCGTTGCGTAACAGGAAAGTCTTTCCCCTGTTTGGTCACGTTTGTTTTGTTTTTTTATTTTTTAACAACTGCTAGTCTAGTTTGGCCCGAGCATGCAAACCATAGCTGATCGTCGTGTTGAGTCTCTTCTCCAGTGGTATACAGAAAAGCCTGTTATTTTTCAAAGCATTAATATAGCATTCTAGTAACAGTGCCTTTGCCGCTAGAGGTTTAACTTATCTTTTAGATAAACATTTGAGCCTAAATGCAATGGTTTTGTGTGCGTGTGTGTGTGTTCGTGTGCTTGTGTAGGCAGGGTAGGGGAAACCTGCTGAGTCCATCTGCAATTCTTGGTCACAGCTAGACTAAATGTGGCATTATTCAGTGTAGCAAACATAACATGTACATTTAGATTTCATTCATTTAGTCGCTTTAAAATGTGTGCACTTAAAGTACAAATAGACCCGACCTGAAACTTAGTTTGATACACCAGTTGTTGCAATACATCCTTCAGTTAATTCTTCATTTTCAGTCCGGCTCTTGTTACCAAACCGTTTTCAAGCCACTTAACACTAACCTATGATTAATTCAGGCATAAAAAGGTCCCTAACTCAAGGGATGAACCAGTGCTTTGTCTACACATAACAGACAACTTGGCAAAGGACCAATTTTAAATAGTACTTTTAGGTACTTTGTCACTAGCGGGTCTGACGGGCATAAAATAGTATTTTTGCTCCAACAAAGTTATCCCCAGAGAACTATTAGCGAAAATCCATGTTTTGCAGCATGTCTTAAAAAATGAGGAAACAGGCAGGCCTAAGAAAAAAACAAAACAAACGAGAAACATTATCTACAGCCGATGAATAGTATGTGACAGTCATGCTCTTAAGAAACAGAAAACAAATCCAGCAAAGACCTGACACAGGACCTGAGGGATGCATCTGACCCTTCAGCTGGACCAAAGTCCCATCAGAAAGTGTCTCAGTGAGAGTGGCTGTCATGCAGCTATTCTTAAATAAGGGAAACTGGAAGAACTTCTCTGACAGACTGATTTAGTTCCACTGCCACAAGGACAGTCTGACATGCTTGCATTTGACTGTGCTGATGTTATCCAACAGAGGAATGTCTAGAGAACGTGTCTCCATATTCAACTCCAGCGCAGTTGCCGTGGCAACCTGATCGACACAATGACTTGGTGGACCCTGCGATATAAAACAAGAGAAAAAAAACGTGTCAAAATCCCAGTTCAGTACGTCTCCTGTCTGGATGGCTTTCTGTCGCACGCTTCCCGTCTTATCCTCACTCTGCACGTATGCTCATTCACGTGCGCACACTTGTGCAGCACACACCCTATAATCACCTAGTGAAGGATGCAAAAGGACAGTTCAATCACAGTGAAGTAGCTCAAACTCAGTGAAAAAATACATTTAAGTGAAAGAGGGAGACTACCATGTTTTGAATTGTCTAATTCAGATGTTAAATCTTGGTTCAAGGCCTCTCTTTTTTTCTTTTTTTTAAGTGTACTTTTGGGTTTGAGTTAATCTTTTCTTTGTTTCACTCAGAATCCCCGAAGCTGAGACTCATCCTTCTGAAGAATACACACCAATCAACATTTCCTGTCCACCACAAATTCTTTTTCCTGTAAGGACTGACGAGAAGGTAAGTGTTCAGAGCTCACATTGTCTTCAACCACAATTTTTACCTGGGTTCGTAACCAAGACCAGGACACGGTACACGTTTGGTTCAACTAGCTGGAATAGATCAGGGCTCCGGGAAGAGTGTGTCGGGGGAAGTGGGATAATAAAGGAAAAGTAGCTCTATATTAAGTTAAAATTAAGGAAAGAAGTAGCCCAGTCCCTATTTAATTCAGTTTATTCTTATTTTTCTTTCTCCGTTTTATCCAAATTGACGAGGAGACAGACAACCATAAAACCCTGTGTAGCAAACATCACTACAGATGTATGATCTGTTTGTCTATGGTCAGGCTTGTTAGCCAACACAAACATACACATTTCTTTCTGTTTAAGCCTGAATTGACAGGGGGTTTTTTTTGGCCACTTGGGGGCAGCGGAGACAAGTTGTGAACAACATCATAACTTGACAAGTGGATAACATTGGAGTTGTTGCCAGCTGGTTATGTACACCTATGGTATTTGTATTATTGCGTTATTATTTATGAACTGCCTCTCACTTTTTATCTCAGTCTTAGCATCAGTGTAGCCACTGATAATTGCTTATAAGTTGCACGCAAGTTTATCAAGTGACCCCTTATTATTTGAAAGATCTCTTTTTCAAGAGAGACCTTTTACAAAAAGTGTTGTACAAAGGTCTCCGTGACACAGCTACATAACAAAAAAGACACATTATACACGTTCACAAATTAAGAAAAGCATGTGCAAGAGTAGATATGTGAAAACAGCCCTTTTAAACGTGAAATCAAAGTATGCAGCTTCATAGTTTTGGTTTTTTTGTAGCTTCTTCCTATTTTTCCAAGCTCAGTGTACAGTGTACAACAGGTACAAGTACATCTAATGTCAAAATTTTAAGTACTGTGTTTCCCATCCTGTCTTTATATAAGATAAAATAACAAGTAAGAAAAAAAATTGTCATATCATAGTCACATTGTTAGAGGTTGATTATTAGGTGTGCTGTTTAATTGACCACAACCGGCTTTTATATATTTAGTTTACTAATAAAAATCTCCTCTCTTTCTGTGTGCTTATAAACAGAGTTGGAACTGCTAAATATATGACAGACTACATATATGCTATATAAATATATGTATAAAGACAGGCCTTACTTAGTTACATGTCTCTAACTTAAATTTTCTAAGTTGAGGGTTTTGCTGTACAAATTGATTGTAACATTTTCTGGAACAAATCTAGGGCTTGTATACAACAGTTAGACCTTCGGTACAATTTTACGTAACATGCTACTTTTTTTTAAAACCATTATATGTTTGACTGTGGTCAAAGGATGCATTCTCTAGCGCAATGACCCCAGTTCGAGCCTTGTAGCTAAGCTGAGTGTGCCTGCCATTAACTATAAATGCTCTGAAGTGCAGGCGATTACTGTAAGGAATGACATTACACAACAGCAGTGAGGGAAAAACACACGTTTGTCATCACAACGTCTCACGCAAGCCAAAGGGATTGTTAACATGTGCTGCAAACCTCTGGTTTGGCAAGGCTGTGTGAGGGAAACAAATGGTTTATAAACTTTAGTACCAGAGGGCTCAGTGACGCAGCTGTGAAGAAACGAAAGAACAAGGAAGTGCGATGCAGTGAAATTGATAGTTCTTCAGGAAAAGAAACTCTCATTCTCAGGAATTCCCCTCCTTTAGTCAGTGGAATGAAGAAATGAGAACTTATTTTTTAAATTGTTTCTCGTGTTGGTGAGTCAAAGGAAAAGACGTCGAATACATGGGTACTTTGGTTGGTGAACATCACAGCCTTTAACCGGGGTAGATGTTTAATACGAAGCTAGTTAGAGTCTGTGCTTATGTCTTATGCTTTTTATCCTTCAAATTGTTGTGAGCGCCATTAAATGTCACAATAAACACGGCTCTGTGCCGGCTCTTTCCACCTGTTCATCATTAAAGCCAATGCAATGAAAGACAGGTTAAAGACAGTTAAATTTTGCTATGACGCCAGTGGTGCCCCGAAGTCCATCAGATATTTAGCGCCATCTCCAACTTTAAAAGCACCGTTTGTTTTGTCTTGTGGAATTAAAGAATAAATATCTGTAACTGAAAGTAGGAGAAATGGAGATTTACAGTATGTGAGATACAGTTTAACAGGTGAAAAAATGTATTCTGCATTTTATATTTTAATTTAACCTATATGGAAATCCCTGCTCTGTAGCAGTACACTCCAGACCTGACACCCTTCGAAAGCCATGTGGCATTAATAAACACAGAAATGAAGCAGTCCAGTACATAAATAAATTAATGGAGACAATAGAGAGAATCAATCTTCCTGGATGATTCTAGGGAGAGTAGCAACACGTATGGCCACTCAGTGAGGTGCAAGTCATTTAATATTTGTTACCTGTTAACTTTCAAAGCTCCACTATTGGTGACAGCCCTAATTCTGATCAAGTGTGCATAAAGGATCTCACAATATCTGGGTGTGACAAGTTGTGCTGAAGCTGTTGTAAACCTTGCCAACACCACATTGTGCACTGTGCAGACTGCGAAACAATGATTAAACTTGACTTTTTTCTTTTTTTTTAAGCTGCACTTCCTGTTTCACCTGCTTTGCCTTTTCAGCATCATATTCTCAGCTGCAGGTGTGGCAACTTTGGGTGTGGTGGGAGCAGAGTAAGATTAGATAATGCTTTTCACCACTACCCACATTAATAAATGTTGCCAGTATCTTTCCAACACTTGCTGCTAGTATTAATGCGCCTGCGCAAACGTTGCTATGACAACACTGAAGATTTTTCCCATAGTTGTCTGCATGTCTGTGGCTATACCTCTGACTACTGTCCCTAAAAATGACACCGGATTATTGGGATATTGTTTGTTTTTTCTTCTTCTTTTGTTTTTTCTTTACAACCTGTTTGTCTTTCATCCTCTTAAAACAATTGCTTGCTCCTTAAATGACATTGGTTCAGAAAACAAGTGATCAGTTGCAGTCTGGAGCCTTGCAATAAGGACTTGTTGAGGTTCTTTAAACAGGCTGTCTGTGGTGATTCTGTGCACCCTCATCCACTTCATCATCTCTACTCTAATTGGCTCTGGGGATAAAAATAGCCGCATGTATCCATCACAAGACTGATTTACTTGCTTCACTTACAAGGTTAATGCAAGCTCAGGGGACTCAAAAAGGGGCACCGTTTTTTTCTGAAAGCCAGTGTAACTGCAGTGAAAGTGTAAAGTGTAACTGCTTATTTTACTTTTCTTTTTTTAGTCTTGTACTAATGTGTTTTTATAAATGTATTGTTATTATTTTCCCAATACAGAAGGAGGGTCTTAATGACAGAAATGATTTAATTCAGAAAATGCATCAACAGCAAGTTGAAAGGAAATCATCAGTTATTAAATCAATATTTTCTTCTTCACAAAACGATCTCCTTATGGATGTAAAGGAGCTCAGTAATTCTTAATGCAAATTCAAATCAATTCCCAAGCTTGTCATTTTCTCCAGTATATTTCTCTGAGAGCAGCAGCAACAGCAGCAGCAGCAGTATTTGACCCAGCTGGCCCTACAGCCAGCTATAAAACCACAATGACGCAAAAGCAGAGGCCACATAATTTGCATTAAAAGAGAAGATATTTAACCCTGTGTGGTCACGACAACTGTGTCCTGTTACATAGCCAGGCCTAAAAAAGGCTGGGTACTGAACGTACCCTGTATGTGTGATCTCTCACTTGAATCTCTCCGAATCCTAAACTTAGACACTCCATTGCAAGTAGAGGAAATAATCTGTGCAAGGTGTTAATTCCTTATTTACATAAATAAAACTTTAACCGCCGGAGAACTTAAATGTTATCTGCAGGCTCATGCTCGCACGCAGTCTGCGTTCTCTCACATAGATGGTGCGTTATATGTTTAGCTGTCATTCTCAAGAAAGATGTAGAGAACAGTAAACATCTATGAATTTTGTGAAGTTTCTAAGAATGAAATGCACTTTTTTAAACTGCAGATTTTCAAATACTTTGCTTTCCTGTCAAATGAAAACAGAAACCTCCCTTTTTTAAGGTGAAGATGTCTCTTGGAATCCAGTGAAGACCGAAGCGCAGTCGGGAAAGTTTGGAAAAGTGAATATTTTAATGGTCTTTATTGAGCATTAGCACTTATAAGAATTAGGGTTGGGATTAGGCGCAAATCAGAATGGTTTGATTGCTCTTGCGATACTACTGTCACTTCAGAATCTTGCCCAAAGACACTTTGGTCTTGCAGACTGGAGGATTGAACCATCAACCTTCAAAAAAGCCTGTCTTCCTTCAGCTGTCCATGCGTTTGCATGTACGAGGCTGAAGTTAAAAGAGTTCTGAGCATTATAAAAATCAGCCAGTTTCCCAGACATCGTTTAAGCCTACTCCCCACACTTTAAGGAAAATTCAGTGAAGATTTCCACTCATCCATTTTTCATCCTCACAGCCCATTTTTCAGTCTGTGGGCTAGGTTCAGTTATTGTGCAAATGCACTGTTTATAAGGCTTGAAACCTGCAGTCAGCTGAGCCTGAAGAAGTCACCTGAATGAGTGACGAAACGTTCCTCCCACTGAAAACCTTTTGGGATTTACTTACCTGAAAGATCATCTTTACAGTTACCTGCTTGTGCACCTGTCATATATAAACTGCCCTGTGGAAGACCCCTTCCTCTCTGGATTTCCTCCAGTATGTCCAAACAACCATTCATCTTGATTTTTGTTTTGAGGAGGAAGTCCAAAGGAAGTGGAGCACAGGATAGGTGGTGAGCAGAGAGTATTTGTTTTCTCCAGTTGTGAAACTGTGACTGTTGTCTGTGCAAAATGTAAGTACATTTGAGTATTTCCCTTACATAATATCAAACCCTATGTACTCTTTTAAACCACAGCTTTTCACTGTTCCTTCAGCTGAGGTAATGCATATTAAAAGCTAAGTTTCTCTTACTGGCAAGCATCTATACACTGAAAGGTGATTATTGTGCTGTTTTAACAAGAAGTCATAGACACTTTTTTGTTTGTTTTGTTGGTTTTTGGATATATTTATATGTCCTTTAAAGCATGCCAACATACTCCCTCTGCTCTTCCCTCCTCCTTCCTTTTCTCTATTCTGTCTCATTCATCCACTTGTCTAGGATACGCTAGGGATTTTCCCAGCCTCCAGCCAATTCCCTATTATTTCCTATAAGCCTACAATTTCCTTTTCTGGCCTAAAAAAATTCCCTCATCTTTTTCTTTGTGCCACACAGGGGAGAAGTTAAGTGGTGTCATTTACCTCAACTGGTGGGAAATGCGTTGCTCTGTTTTTAGCTTCATTAGATGACTCTCCCATCCCCGTGGAACTGCATGCCTTCGAAATAGAGTGTCAGTCATATGCACGTAAGCGGTTCCATCAAATCAAATCCCTTCCTTTTACTGGGTTATGTCTGAAGCAAGAGATTTCCAGAGGGAAATTGGGGAGGAGGAAGGGGAGTTGGAGGGGATATAGAGCTACTGACAGATATAGAATATAAAGTTTAAAATAAATTTAACAATAAGTGCTTACAGATGGAAATGAGAGGACTGGAGAGGGAATAAAAGAGACTAAGGTGATAAAACTCGCTCATAATTGTCCTTTAAAGCAAGGTTATAGTGGGTACAAACGCAGACAGCCTCAGAGCTCTTGTTGTCGGTCACTAGGAAGTTGGATATGAAGGGTTATACATGAGAATTACTCAAGCCTCTTACCCATGTCATGTTTCAAGATTTTAGGTAAGAATAAGTTCTCCTCACTCAGAAGCCTCCGTGTGGCCAATGCCACAGATCAGTTTCTGCCTCTAGGTCTTTCTTTTAGAAAATATAACATTTATTTCCATTTATGCACCAATGACACTCAGATCTATCTTCAACTGAAGAGAAGCTGTTCTGTTCGACCTTTCCTTCAGTATCTCGATGAAGTTAAAGCCTGGATGGCCTCTAACTTCCTTAACTTTAATGAGAACAAATGTTTGGACAATCCCAGCACTTCTCATTTTAACCTGCACTGTCTTGAGTCTTTTATTAAGTCGCACGCCAAAAATTTGGGGGTTATATTTGACAGCAATTTCACCTTTCAAAAACAGATTACAGATTATCTTTTAAAAACTTTGAACAAAGATCCATGCTTTTATTACATCCCAGCTGGACTATTGTAACTCCTTATATGTTGGAGTTAGTCGGACCTGCCTTGCAGTTGGTCCAGAATGATGCAGCTCGTCTTCTGACACGAACTAAAAGACGTGAACATATTTCCCCGGTGCTTGGCTAAACTGTGAGATAATCAGACAGGCCCCTACTGTCAATCTTTTTAAGTCTCATCTAAAAACACATTTGTATTCACTGCCTTTTAATACAGTATGAGAGTTATTTGGTATTTGGTGTTTGGTACTAATATTATAAGTTATTTGGTACCAGTAATTTTGTATTTCTGTACAGCACTTTGGTCAACGTTGCTGTTGTAATTAATTAAATGTGCTTTTTATAAATAAAAAAACAATAAACTGTCTATAAAATGAAATTCCATTACTGCGTTTGGTGGTTTGAGCAGCAACTCTTAAGTCATTTGCAAAAAAGCCAATAAGAGACAGCTTCATACTGCAACACCTGTGTCCACTTTGCAAAACTGCCCTTATTATGTTTTTAAAGACGGAAGTTGTGGCAAATACAGAAAAAAAGTCAATTACTAATGGCACAGTGTTAGGTACTGTGGGATGCTCCTAAAGGGTTTTGGAGCCTGTAAACCCTCCAGTTAAACCAGTCAAAATAATAGACCAATGGAGCATTCCTGGAAATATTGCTTAATCAAGCATATTTGCCTCCTCTTCCTGGCTACATACAAAGTCTCACATGTTATATAAAGCGGCTTAATAACGTAGCAATAAAACAGCGTAACCGTCTGCATCCTTTCCAGTAAATATCAGTAGGGAGTCACTGCAGGAGGTGCTGCAATAAACCAAGAACCAAATTGAGTAGATTTTGAGCTTGCAAGCATTCAGAGAGTGTGTACCACCACTCAGTTCCTTGTTTGACGATTAAAGAGAAGGTTTTTGTCTTTTTTCAGCCTGGATTTCGAATAGCGTTGACGAATCCGATATGGAAATATTTGGGCTTATGTCAGAAGAGTTTGCGTGCACCTTTTAAATTCTAGTTAAAAACATATGGAGACTGAAGTTAGGCCTCACCTAACACCTGCTGGTCAAGACTCAAAGCTTGGCCCAGAGAGATGGCTAAATAAAGATAACAAAATTTAACAATAACAATATATTTCAAAATAACAAATATTTTGAAATATATTGCATTTTTTTTGCATGTCAATGCAGGTACCTTTAAAATCATTTCTTTTATGTCTGAGAGAAAGCAAATGCAACAAAAACTGCATCAAGACCAGAACACTTCAGTCTTTTGCAGTCAGCTGAAAATCCAACCTCGCAATACTGCAGCTGTTATTAGAAGTGTAAAATAAAACTTCAGCTTCTGCAGAAATTGATTCTATTTGATACTTGTACCATTCATTTTTAAAAATCAGTTATGATCTCTCCTGTGTGTGTTGGAAAGCACCCTTGCGTACGTCTGAAAGGTGTTCGTTTGGGTGTAACATTTTAACTCGGGCACAAAATGGGCAGCGTATTTACGTGTGCGTTTCTGTTCATATGCGAAGGCCTTATGTCACATCAGGACAGCCCTGTCAGATTGTGTGTAGGCTGTGGCACTGAGTCTGTGTCACACTGTGTTCCCGTCTCAGCACATTAGAGCCAAACCTTTGTGATGATGCAGCATACATGGGGACATCAAAGAGAATGAAGAGTAACATAGTACAGATACTAGTACCCATTTTAATTCCGCGTCACTTTCCGGCACTCACCTGAGAATTATTTCTATATTTAATGGTTTATTTCTGTCTGGACAGGCCAGATTCCCCGATTATTTATTTATTTACATATTTGCTTGTGGTCATCTAATTAAGAAAAATTACATGTCTGGATTTTTTTTTTAAACTTCTGGATAGGTTTCCATATTTTATTGCATTTTAGGAGGCTTTAAGAGAAACATTTATGTAGTAGTGCTGAGTATTACAATATTGCGGCTCTTATTCTCTGTTTTCATGTTGTAAATTGAGTTTTGCGTCTGCTGGACTAAATAAGGAAATGTCCTCTCTGGATCTATTTTTTGTTTCTCTTGTCTGACATTAAGTCACTGAGGTCATTGGCAACATCCCTTAATCTGTAAGAATTGGAAGGTGCGTAAATCCATAGCAAGCAGCTGTATCTCATTCCATTTAATGAAGCGCTGGTGACATCACTGGACACAAATGTGTGACAAGCTGCTGAACTGAATGAACTTTGGAAATTCAGTTGTGTCACCACTCCACTCCACACTTGGAAATCAGAAAAAGGGAACACGGAAAAGAATCATGCCAACATGACAACATCATGTGTTCGAAATATAGAGTTACAACCAAGTGTTAAAATCTGTTAATTGGGGCAGACACCAGTATACAGGAGCACTCATTTAATTTATCCCTTTGTCTTTATGGCTCTTGTCGGACTTGAATAGCTACTCAGGCTCATAAAATATAAGTTAGCCTCACACGAGCTGTTGGATTCAATGCAGAGTCACTGACGTCACACCAACTGACGATTTTACCATGTCCTTCACCCTAGATTCGGATTTTGGATGTTGAACTGGAAACAGTCTCATTGGCAGCAGTAGTTGTTTTTTTAAGCCATCTGCTGTCTGATTATCACAAACTTTTTGTAGGAAATCTTTACAGTTGATGTCCTGCAGGTGTTTTTGCTCCCTTTCTTTGCTCCTTGATTGCCAAGACTTCCAAATCACCTATTCTGACTACCTAGCATCAGAGATAAAGTTGTCACTGATGTTGACTTGGAGGGTTTATTTGTGATTTTTTTTTTTTTAGGCAAGTGAGAAATCTTGAGACAGTGAGACCTTGAGAACAGGACACTATTGTGTAAATTCATACCTTGTTATTCAGCTTGAATGTCAGGAGCAGCGCAGGCCTCCAGGTGCCACTAGCATTGATTTTAGGCCATTCTTAGTACACTTTCATACACAGGCTATTTTTACAGAACAGGACCCAGGTGCTCTGTAAATACAGTCTTCTATTGTGAGGCAGACTAATGAAACATGACAAACACGTGAAAACCCACCAGAAGCATGACTGTGACCCAATTTGTTGCTCACACCCATGGTGAAAAAAACAAGGCCACAAAGGGGGAAAAACGGCAGACACAGTAGGAATATATTCATGCTTTGCTTTTAATCACTTCATAGAAAAAGTATTTCAGATTTATTTTTGAACACAATATACAATATAATACCATACATTGTGTGAAGCATTTAATAACCCACCTGCAACAACTGGCAGACTTGAACATATTATTGACAATAAAAGAAACAAACAAACCCATCTCTCATGCAGATAGTGCTAAATCTGGCTAACCATTTGGACACAACTAGGACCAAAAAAAAGAAAAAAGCTTGAACATAGTTAAACAATGTTAATACTGACAATTTGAATTTCAAAACTGCTAACAAGTTTGGTCAGAAACACATTAGCACAATCAGTTACATAAGATCATGTTTTGTTGGTAATTCAGAATGTTTCACGTTAGTGCTGGGCGTATTGTAGCATGCTAACAATACCGTCCCCATGATATCTACTTTTACATGAAGTGCATTAAGTGTAAAAGGAGACAATCTCTTTGTGTTTGTCGGTCGAACCTGTATCTGGCCTCGTATATCAGCAATCTTCATTCAAATGCCAGATGGAGAAGCTTAGGTTGTAACAAGCCACTGAGGGGAGCTAAGCTAATATGCTAAGCTACTAGCATACTTTAAAACCGAGCACTGACTAAGCTTTGATGTTCCTAGCTCCTACATCCAAGCCTACGCAATTTCACATGTCCTCTATGTTGCCTCTGGGTTACCAAATTGCTGATGTCAGATGAAAACCTTGCAGTGAAATGCGGTTGGTCAAAAATGTGTTTGTGGAGTATTATCTAGAATTTGGACTATTTCAGAAGAATTCTGGCTGTTATTTGGAAAACAGATTTAGATGGAATTCAAGACAGAAAAACAAAGTGACAACATTTTTGGTTTAATATTCATGCATAATGTGAGTAATTTCCATGTTCTTGTCTGTGACATGATATTAAAAGGTATCTGAACTTTTATGTGAAAATAAAAAAAAGAAGCTGTTTTGTAGTTACAAGGTTTTCATGTAACAACAACAATATGTCTCTTTAGCTGCTGCTCTGTTGGGCACTCAAAACATTGTGCGAATATATACTTAGATATATTTATATATATATATATATATAAAAACAATATATAATACATATATAAAAAGACTCTAATTAAGAGTCTTCTACACATTAGACACCACCACTTCCAGGTAATGCAAGTGCATATAAATTAAAATAGATTTTACACTGAACCAGTATTTCTTATTTACAGGCTTAAAGTATAGAATAAATACACTGTTATAAACAGCAAAAAGGACCAACTTGAGCTTCTAGCGACAAACGGTAGAGACAAAGGTTTGGAGTGATGGGGGTAAGGCCTTATGAGGCTAAGGCCTCATCCAGACACATACATGTGCATACATATGAAACTTACTCACATACTCCATTCACACAACTGCCATCTAAGCATGCTTATGTGAAATCAGCTGAAGTACCTTTGAGTATCAGTAAACTAATTTAAAAAGAAAAAAAGAAAAAGACGTGATTACAGATGCCACGAGAGCCAAAATATAATGGCCTGCAAACCATTTCAAACCATCAGACATTTTTGGGGGTTGTTTCAAACTAGAGCACCTAATTATTCCTATTATTATTATTATTTTTTATTTCTTTTTTTTGTGGAAACAGGCATGGCCTTACATGCTGAATCCAGCAGTTCCGGCTGTGCCAAATCCTCATAACTTGACTGTCCTGGAAACCTGATACAGCAGAGAGGGAGGGAAAATATTCGATTGACGTCAATGAGCAGGAGCAGAACTTAAGGGATTTTTTAGCATGAGGAAGAAATAGCTGGCCTGATTGTTTTGAGGTCGTGTCCGCGGAGCCTAGAGGGGTTTGTAAACCATGTGAATACTGACGCTGATGAGGGTCGAAGAGTTCCTTTCAGACAGGCAGCTGCAAGAGCACCTTTAATCATCTGGTCTGGGCCTGATTGCAGAGAGGCAGGGGGGGGGAATGGTGTTACATCAGACAGGTCTGTGGTCAGAACCCATTTCAACTAACAGGATTATTACGACTGTAGCATACCTGTGGGCTAAAAATACACTCATCGCTGTTTCGCATTTTATCCTGAGCAGATTTCTTTTCATCACAGATCTTAGCAGCTTGACATAAGGGCCTGTTTGTCTCAGGCATGCTCGTGTTTCTGCTTATTTTATCTGGTCTTAGGTAGCGGGTAATGAGGGTTTGAACGTGGGTAACGCCTGTTTCACACCAACATAACTGCAAAAATGAACAGACAAAAGTGTCTAACTCAAATGCCCCAAATAGTTTACACTGAAAAATCAGCAGGAATCATGTAGGAATTTAGCATTTTGCATTAAAACTCAAGTGTTGGTTTGAAACAGTAGGAAGCGCAATGGTCTGCAGCTCATTAAAAACGAAAAGAAGAACAAGAGGTGTTGTATTTGTGTGCAACTATGACATTCATTGACTGACATGTGATACAGAAAGCAAGAAGCTAAACCTGCGACATGAACCATGGATGACAAGCATTTGAATTCCACGTGTAAGGAAGGAACTTGTGCTGAGATTGAAATGTTTTCTCATTTAGATGATTTTGTCCAAAAGTTGTTTGTCGACATTTGTTTGGATATCTAGATTGCCCAATACATGGAAGACTTTTATTCTTTTCAATATACAAAAAAAAAATTGCTCTATTCAGTTAAGAAAAACAAAAAAAACCCATTTCACAGACATACTAGAGTGTTCAATAAATAAAAAACTATTATAAAGACAATAGTAAAAAAGGCACACAAGTCCTTTGACAAATGGTACAGGAAAAAAGTAAACACTTTCTCTTGCTATACAAATGTGTCTCCATCAGTAGATCTCACTCTATGCTACTTCTAGATCATATCATGTATCGGTAAAAAAGTCTCAAGGTACAAAACTTCTCTCAGTAGTGTCAATGTCCATTTAATGCCAGTCCAGAAAAGAAAAGTAACCATTTTCCAAACTGGCTGAAATCCTTCAAGTTCCACCATCAGTCTTGCTTGTCCATCAAGACTCAATTGTTCGCGTGAATTATTTCCTGAGAACTCTGAAGCCGCTTCGCTGAAACCGTCCGTCCGTGCCTGGCTTCAAACACCCAAGTGCAACATGCCACTGCGCAGGGCAAAACTAAGCCCTTGCCTCTGTGGACTTATTAAAAAGGACAGCTCCAAGAGGATTTTCCCCTCTTTTTCCAAAAAAACCCCCGCCTTTCAAATCGCTGAGTGAACCTGATGCTGGAAGCCCTATGTGTCTGTGGGCGAAGCCTCGTGCGTCACGATCTCTATTGCCGTCGTGGGCTCGATCAAGCCTTCCTCGTCATTCTCCTGACCGTCCAAATAGTCCAGCGGAGGAGAACGCGAATCTACTAGACTGTCCTCCTCCTCCTCATCCAGCTCTTCCTCCTCTTCGTCTTCCTCCACGTCGCCATCTTTTTCCATTCCATCCAAGTCCTCCTCCTCTAAGGTCAGCTCAAATTGAAATTTCTCCCCACCCCCCGGCCCTCCGGTGCCTCCGCTGTGTCCATGTGTGCTCTGGTCGTAGAAGGGCGGAGAGGGACTTTGGGGAATCATGCTCTGGTACCAGTTCCTGTTGTCCTCCAGCGTGTCCAGAATGTCCTGAGCATCGGGGTGTACCAGGTCGGCCCAGGTCTCCCACAGTGGGTGTACGATGTAGTCTATGAAGCCCACCTGAAAGAAACAAATGAGTTTTAGGCGTCAGTATCTTTTAAAGTCTTGCTGGGAATTCTGAGCTTTGTTCTCCACCATAGCTAAAACAGTTTCTTGCATACCTGGCTCTTTTCCACTGAGGCTGTGTGTTTATCGCACATCGGACTGATCTCCATCCCCCGCTCCCTCTCTCTGTCTCCTTGGTGAAAGAACTCCTCCATTATCCGATCAGTCCACTGACGATACAACTCCAGGGACTTAGTGGGGTTACTCAAGTCGGCACAGTGCACCATGTTACGCAGCACCTGTAAGTCATACAGCATTGAAGATTGGTCCATGTGGCCATTGTTTTCACTGTGTAACTACACAGACTACAAAAAAGAGATGGATGAAGTGACTGAGCCCCTCGTGTTGAAACTCAGTCCACATAATATAAGCCAAAGTACTTGTGCCATTATTACTGTTCGGGTAGAAGTCACACATACCTGTATCCTGTCGGTGTAATTGTCTAGCAGCAACACTCCAGAGCTCGTCACCTTTTTCGTTTCCACCATAGTCTTCAGATCAGCCAGCAAACTCATGTGTTTGGACATGTCAGTGGCCAAAACCTGAAAAAAGAAGAAAAAACACTTGATCAGCATCTGGCTTTGGAAAGTTTCTAGTTTTTTTTTTTTTAGTTTTACAATGAAATAATTGTAAAGAAACAAAAATCTGGAATTCTTACCATGTCGATAACCATCTTGCGCAGGGACTGACGCTGCTTCTTTGTGAGGTTCTGGAAGATATCACAGTTGTCTTCCTGTAGCAGCTTGAATCCCACAGCCAAATGATGGTTTTCCAGCACAGACTCATCGTTGTACATTAGAGCCAGCTCAGAGTCTGCGTAGTGGTTAAAAACCAATGGTTAAACATGCTCCGATGGCTTCGTTTCCTCTCATATGAATGGACTTTTTTGTTTAAGCGTTTCAGACTTACTGGTATTGATTAAAAACTGGTTCGATACTCCGGGATGATCAACATCATGGATAGCCGCAGCAAAGATGGCTGCCAGGATCTCAAGATCTGTGAAGACCGCCTGTAAAAGTAATCAAAAAGGAATAGTGTTAAACAATGTCCCGAGATAACGTGAAGCTGAAAGCAAAGAGCAGACAATCGTTGACACTGACAGCTGACAGCTGACTGGCAGAGCAATGTGGAAGAAATCCAGTTGTTTCTGTCACATTCTCCCTTCAAAGAAAAACGGCACACTGCCAAGGTCACACGAGGCTGGAGAATTAGTATTTCCTCAACAAGCTAGCTAATAGGCTGTCTGCCTTTTTTGTGAAGATCCATTGTGGGAGTATAATACGGCGTCGGCTGGCTGCTATTGATGAAAGATGGGGAGAGCCTAGAAGTGTAAATCAGGATCTTCAGATTGGGTCACATTGACCTGGCTGCATCTCACCAGCTACTCAAGCATGAATAGAGCTTTAAGAAAGCGTCCACAGGAAAATATGAACAAATAAGGCGTGTGAGAGGGGGAATTCTCTCAGAAGAGGAGAAGGGAAAAAAACTGATGATTCATCGGAAGGATGTCGAGCTCTTTAGCCATCCAGGAAAGTGGCACATGAGGTGATGTAAGAGCTCACCCTCCTAATTTAGTTTCCCCTTATTTCAGCAGATAGATTCTGGCTCCTAATTCAAAAACGGACAAACTCAACTAAAGTGGAGAGCTACTATAAGGCCAGCTAATGATTGGTATTACTAAACCTGGAGTACAAGTCGCACTAAAGGACATTGCTTTCAGAAAGACTTACATCCAGGGCTGGAGTTGAGAGGAGGATGTGTGTGGACTGTGCTACGTCAGCAGCGTGCAGGCTGTTGTGGTAGGCCACATCTGAATGGTAGTGATCTTCTAATGTCATCATGTAGGCCACAAATGTATCTGCTGGGATCTTAAATGTCTTTAGAAGGTCTCGCTCCTAGGAAAAGAATACAGGGATAAACATAAGGAAGGAAACCTAGGTAACATTTAAGTAGTAGGACGTAGTAGAGCAGTCCTTACCTGGAAGATGGCGTACATGATGCAGGTGAGAGGTCGGTTGTTGGAGAACTCTGAAACCGAGAAGATGTTCAGGCCCCACTTGTTGAGGTCCTCCAGCTCCTTGGACAGCAGCTCCTCCTTATCAGTCTTGACCCCGAAACGTGCGATGCTGCTGCTCGAGAGCGAGGGCCCGTGGGAGACCTTCTTGACCCCGCTAATCTGTGTCATCAGCTGCTGCTTCTGCTGCTTCTTTTTCTCCCGTGTCTTGGATGTTGGCGATGGGATCTCCACCTCATTTTGTTTGTCTACGTGAGTGGGAATAAAAAAGAAAGATGGATTTTGGTCATGTAGAAAGGTGTGGCTGTAGCAAGTAAGAGGCTTATTCAGCAGTTCAGTGAAGATGTCTTGTACGATGGTTGGGATGTGAGAACCCAGGTGCGTTATGTAGAAGCACCTGTGGCAGGTTAATTCTTCAGGGGCTTTATTGATTCGCTCACTCATTCATTCATCTGTCCCTCCAGTCATTTGCTTATTTATGCTCGCTGTCATCCACCTGCAGTGTCTCTTTCTCAGAGCTCCCACTGTTCATTCATCCACATCCCTCAAGCCCCCTTGCAGCGCCTCCACCCCTGCCCCCCCATCGCAGCCTCTCAGCAGGTGGCTCACATCTCATCTCCTGTTCTGTGACTCTCGTAGGTCAGCCTGTTGACACACTCAAAGCTGAGGCTTCGCCACAGGTAAAACTGTTGGAGTTTTTTTGCAGCTCTATCAGATTCAATAGTTTATGACGTCAGCGAGTCTGTGCGGCTAAATAAAACGAATCGGAAGGCAAAAAAATAAAAATGAGCACTGAAATCATGCTAGTCTCTGTGCTAAAAATAAACACGATAGAAGTGTTTTTTTCCTGTAATAAGCTTACACTGCCGTGTTTACTGCAGTCGCAGAGGAACTGAATGAGACCCTGCAGGGACCGGCTATTCGGCACGCGTGCGAGCCGCGCACTCGTCTATCAAGCCTCGACTCGGCTCATTGCTGGCCTATCAGCCTTCCCCCGCGGAGGGTTATTCAATTACCAGGCGTAATTCAAATAATCACTTTCACTCTCATGCTCTCCCTCACATTTCTCTGCCTTTTTCTCCCCGCGCCTCGATCTCTCTTCAGTTCTCGCCTGGTAATTGAGAACGGGCAATTAAGCACACTCGGACATGTGCTGCGTGGGAAACAAAAGGAGGAGCACTGTATTGCTCTCTAATTTATTACAAGCCATCATTATCACCACTGCTGTGCAGTGTTTGCGTGTTGCCTGTATATAACATATTTATGTGTGTGTTTGTTAGTTGAAATGTGGATAAACTGACAAGCTGTCTCTCGACGTTTTTAGTGCAGGTTTTTGCTGTATTCTGCTTTCAGCTCACTCTTTTCTCTCCACTTAGTTGGTAAGAAACATGCAAACAAATCAGCAGATGAAATAAATATCCTAATCTGCTATTTTGTCTCCCTTTTTTCTTCCGTTCTCACTTTCCAATCCTCTGTCACCTCCCACGTTTACTTAGATTTCAGCCAAACTCTTTTCATCCTCCTCCACAAGCTCTTCTGTGAGAGATGCGCATTTGGTAGGGAAGATGGAAGAGGAGCCTGGGAGACGACTATTTTCCCAAAGTTGGGTGCGCTCTATTGCTGGCCAATCAAAGGGAGTTATGACAGATTTATGATGCAAGGACAGCTGGGAAAAGGTTCAAAAAAATAAATTAAAGGCACACGTGAACTGCTGGCGTGCCGTGCCAAAAGCAATCGTAATTGGAAATCCTTGATTAAAATCCTCCCAGCTAAAAGTCTGAGATGTTTATTTATCTAGGGAATGAATCATGTTCCACGAGCACTGTTTTACCAGGCATAAGGTAGTCTGTCACAAAATGATGGGGATTTGTGATGGATCTAAAAACTGCTGCTGCAGAACCAGGCATATGGCATAAAAATTTAATTTCCCTGATCCTGAATGGATGCTCCTTTTTTTTAGTAACAAAAATAGGATAAAGCAGAAATAAGTGCATTACTGATGTGATGTTAATCTTAGTGGATGGAAGGATTAAGCTAAGGGCCGTGCCAGGTCCGGTGTGCTGCCTCTGCTATTTTTTCCTTTTCTTCTCATTAATATTTTCCCATTCCTCCTTTTGTTTCTTCAGCCCCCTTCAGCAGGGTAATCCTCATTTCCTTATCGAAGTGATAGTCATTCGTGAGTGGATTCTCTGATCAGCAGAGAGAGAGAGAGAGGGACAACAAGGTGTCCCTGCTGACAAAGATGCATTAAGATGGGGATGAGTCACCCAATCTGCCGAGCTCATCTCACTGCCAGCAAAGGGGGTTCCTCTACCTCCATTTTTTTTTTCGTTCGCTGCAGTAAGGTCTCTCCCTCCCTCGCTCGTTTGCTTCTTCTCAAAGCCCGTCTCGCTCTAAATGATCTGGGGGCGAGGGATCCACTAACAGCGCTATACCAGCAGAGGATGGCAATCGATCGGAAACACAGTGTCTAAATAATCTTGGCTACCTTTATGAGCATTATCTCTGAAATATATTATCCTTTTTCTTTCTCCCTCTGTATATCTGGGATAAGATCATTTACTTCTAATTTATTTCTATAGCTTTGTCCATCTATCCTGCATCGAGCACTCTTGAGTAGACCTATCAGGTTTCCTGAAAATCAACTTTTAATCTGTTTTGTTTCATCGGTTGTTGATTGATGTTTCTAGAGCTATTTGTTGCATTACAGTTTGTTTTTGCGCTTTGGTGCCAGGAACATGAAGAATAATGCACAAAAGAGGGAAAAAAACAGAAACAACGTTTTTAAAGCTGAATATTCATAATTAGATGTCCGTATCTATTCTCAGATGTGCAACCCACGCCGACAGCATCCAGTTCCAATTCACACACTCCGATTCTGGCTAACAAGCTTTCTTTACAGTCAATACACTTTTTTATTCTTGTAATCTTTTGAGAAATGTATATATTTATACTTTTTTCAGTTCTGTTTTAATGGTCAGATTTCATAAACGTCGACACAAAGCTGAATGGCGCAGTTTTTTTATGGTACGCCCCCACAGGAAAGCCAGCCAGAGCAACTTGCACAGCTCGACATCATGCAAAAGACTGAACCTCAAACAAAAAAAAGAAAAGAAATTGGGCTGGGAATCTCTGTGAGCTACAATGTTGCATATCCAGCCAAACACACAAGTCATAAACATAATTTGCGGTGGCTTCAGATGGATCATAAACATCCAGTAGCTGTTTTTGTTTAAGTTATGAATATGGTCGTGATTTTGAGTTTGTGTACTAAAGACTTCCATTTACCTAGGAAGGTGTTGGAGATGAATTCGGAAACCTGGTTCCCAGACCGACTCATCTCAGATAGGTGCGTCAACTCCCGATTCAACATTCTCTTGAACTGCAAGAGAGAAAGAGGAGGAGGTGGGGAAAGAGAGAGAGAGAGAGCAAAAGAGAAATGTCGTCAGTTTCCACTGGAGAGGAAAATCTGGGAAACATTAGGATATACGGTTACATGGAAAATTCAGTAGTGCCCAGTTTTATTCTGCCAGGTCAAGAATATCACTTGATATTTGTGCTTTTCCTCCGTTTTCCCTGAAATTAATTAAGACACAGATAGATAATTATTACCGTTAACAGTGAGTAGGCTACCACCTTTTAATACCCTTCAAATTACCTGCAGCAAACACTTTACAGTTTTATTACACTGGGTCGCATATTTGGGGGGGTGCATTTAGCCATTTTCCCTGCATCAGTGTGCAAAAATTTTAATGATGCGAGAGGAAAATCTGCACACTGCCTGAGACGTTCCTCTTGTTGCCAACATTTCACCTAATTTCATGTAATTTGTACATTGTGAACAGTTCTACAGGGATTAAAAACATTTAAAAAAACACTTGTGATAAACAGGCACAGAGTACACAGAGACCCAGACACTGCAGCAGCAGCTGTTTATGATAGACTGATGCATGCGCGTGCACAGGCGTACACACAGTCGCACATACAGACACACAGCTCTGCAGAGGGCTCAAGATGGAGCCTGAGCTGTCCGATCCCCCACCACCATCGACAACAACCCTCTCATGATGACGGAAATATCTTTCGGTGCTCTTAGGGTATGTGTCGTGCCCACAAAAACAGCCGATCGGTTCAAAACCGATCTTTAGCTTCTAATAACAGAACAGCACAGCACAGAGAGCTATAACGAGGCCAGCGCGGTATCCCCACAAGCTACGTAGATAAGCGCCACACACCTTAATGTAACCCCAAGACACCGACAGCAGGTAATTGGCTTCAGGCATTTTGGACCCCGTTTTCTCGTTCCTACACAAAGCCAGAACTGTAATCCAAAAAGGGAGGAGTGGGGGGGGGTGAATTAGAGGCAGATGATCAGGATTCCTCCAGCACCCAAAAAAAGGGGGAAAAAAATCCTCTCTTTTCTCCTCTTGGGTTTCTCTTCTTCTCAGCAGCTAAGAGAGCAGCTCGATGTTGGATCACTCTCTCTCTTAGCAGCAGAAAAGGGCCAGCTCTGAGTTTCCATGCTTGGGGATGGAAGGTCCGGATGGATGGATGTGCGTGAAAGAAGGCGCTGTAACCGAGGAGATCCAGCAGGCTCGATGGATCGGCTGGAGCAGCAGCAGCAGCTGGAGCCGTGAGCTGGGGACTCTCAGCGCACTGATGAATAATGGAGAAGAAGCGAGGAAGGGAGGAGGGGAAAAACGGCGATGGAGACGGGAGGAGGAGGAGGCGGGAGTGAGGCAGTGATGTTCATCTGACTAGAGGGGGGGTTCCTCCACTGGATTTGTCTCGCTTTGCTGCTCTCACTGCTGTAGCACTCCCTCCCTCCCTTCTCTCTCTCTCTCGGCCTCGATGTAGTCTGCCAGCCCCAGCAACACACTCCAGTCAGAACACATGATTTGACAGAAAGTGTGGGGAAAAAAGGGGGGAGCCCAAATTACAGCTTGGCATTGGTGTATATGTAAAGTTATAAAGGGGTGTGTGAGTGATTGATATTTAATATCCAGATGAAACTCTTCCTCATTCTGTCTTTCTCTCTCTCAACTAAAAAAACCACTGGAAATAATTTCCATCCTCCTTAATTCCCGGGCCCTGTAATTCTCTCCTAAAACATTTTTTTGTTTTAATGAAATCAGCCATTGTGATGGAATGTCATGAAGCTGTAAAACCACACCTCCCATCTACGAGTGAAATAATGGGAAGAGCGAGCGGGATGCTGCTCATTTTGAGGAATATGAACGTACAGCTATGGTATTTCTAATCGCCATTATCTCTATTATCGCCCCGTTCCTCTCCCGCCCCCTCTTTTGTGTCTTCTGTTGTTTCCTGACATGCAGCTACGGCAGCCATTGTGGAGAACTCATAAGCCTGTTCATTATCCGCGCCCCATAATAATATTAGATACTGACAGGGTGTTTGTGGACGGTTATTTTTAACAGCCAAGACACAGGAGGCGAGCAGCTCGAGACGGTTAGAGAAGGAGAAGAAGGAAGATAATTGTGTCCTTCCTTCCCCAATTTAGGTGACACGAAACCCACGGTTTCTCTCGCTGCCTGTAACTGCGTGTGCGCCAATTACCAGAACACCCCAACGCCATGGCAACAGCACTAGGTGGCCAGTGTAAGGCTGTTTTTTTTGTGCGTTTTTTTCTAAACGAGGAGAGGGAAGGCGAAGGAGAGAGGCTTCCCCTATTCCTTCCCAGGCAGACATGTGCTGTAGCTGCTGAGCTGTCACGAGGACTCACCACACACATTGCCTCTGCTCGCATCCACTGATGCACAGGCTGAAAATCTCCTCCTCCTCCTCCCCCTCCCCTCCACCACCATTCCCTCGCTCTGCTTCATCTATCCCTCACTCTCCACCGCTTACATGTCAATGTCTGCTTCCACTAGCCAACACAGTCATCAATCTCTCTGTCTGTCTGCTTCGCTGGCAGAATCGATGGGCTGTCCTCAGAGCAGGTGTTGATACTGGCTGCGGTGTACAAGGCCAGGCCCACCTGACTGGAGCGTAACACCAGCAGCACAAGACATGTCAATCACAACAGGGCTCTTATTTGTGAAAACCTTGAGGATGGCTGCAACGCCTCAGAACAAATCCACAGGAAACTGTAAACAGAGGTTCCCAGAGAATCTCTCAGCCCTAATGTGTGTGTGTGTGTGCTTGGGAAGATGAGGGGGAGATCAAAGCTTTCCCAAGAGAATCCTTCCGGATTATCCTGCCAATGAGGGAAAGAAGCAGAAGCGAGGAGGTGGGATGCAAGGAGAAGAAAAAGAGGAGGCAGCTCTTTATATAATAGCTCACTGCATAATATATAAAGAAACCAGAAATAACAGGATGCAATGTGTCGAAGTGCCGTGCTTCCCCCAGAAGCTGCAAAAAACGCCTCAGTGCGCACACGCTCCGCAGCAGCCTGCGAGTGCCGTCATCTGCACTTAAACCCAGTCAGTGCTGACATGTTTTATATGTGTGTGTGTTTCCAATGTGTCACTGCCAGTGTGTGTTTTGAGTTTGCTCTTTCATGAGGGAAGCCTCCTGATCTCCCACTGACACCATGACACTGGAGGGAGATTAACCTCTCCAAAGATCCGTGAATACATCTCTCCGTCACTGGAATCTTTATTATATTGTTTCACCAGTTAGCTTCTTTCATTTGTTTACACTGCGGTGGCTGTAGCTCAGGTGGTAGGGCGGGTCACCTACTCACCGGAAGGTTGGTGGTTCGATCCCAGGCTGCTCCAGGCTGCATGCCAAATATCCTCTGGCAAGATACTAACCCCATGTTTGCCTACTGGTGGTGGTCAGAGGGCCCGGTGGCGCCAGTGTCCGGCAGCCTCGCCTCTGTCAGTGCGCCCCAGGGCAGCTGTGGCTACAATGTAGCTTGCCATCACCAGTGTGTGAATGTGTGTGTGAATGACTGAATGTAGTGTAAAGCGCTTTGGGGTCCTTAGGGACTAAGTAAAGCGCTATACAAATGCAGGCCATTTACCATACTCTAAATCATTTTTTTCTACACCCCGTCATCTTTTAAATTTTCTATTATTTGAGCTTTTACCTCATCTTCCTCCCTCTTTAAGCTCCATATCACTTCATTCTAACCTTTTACTCCTCCCTCCCCTTCTCTCTCTGCTTTCGGTGGGTGGGTTGATTCAGCAGAGAGGTACTCTGACAGAGGGAAGGAAGGTGAATGGAGCCTGTGGCACATCAATGAGAGGTGGAGGGAGGGGCGTTCGTGCAGAGCCTCCTCCGTTTAAACGTGATCCCGTCAGACAGCTCGCCGTGCAGGGCGGCGAGGCGGACAGGTAGACCGGAAGGCAGACACGGAGTCTCCCTCTGACACGAGACTGATCTTACGCACCAACATCAGCGTGCTTCCATTATCTGACCTGGCGCTGCACAGCCCTCAGTGTATCATGTCCTTTATTCTCTGCTGATTGTTTTGTCCTTATCGGGCTGAACTGAAATCTTTTTGCACCATAGCTTAGAGGAAGACTGAACTGGAACCCTCTAACGTAGCTGAAATCAGCTGAAATTTTCTAGTTTGTCTCGTTGCCCATTTGTGCCTGAAGTGGTTCAGAATGAAGTTGTGTCTCTGAGCCACTAGTGGGTGCACTACACCCATTCTGGTCAGTCTTGACTGAGTACTGGGCTCCCAGTCTGCAGTGGTATTTACAACTTATGGCTAAATCTGTAAATGTCTTTGCACCTCTGACATGCAAGCAACTCTTAGCGATTTGGGCGTGAAGGCGCGAAACGCTCACACTTTAAAAGTAATCAATTTCTTGATTTAAGTCACTCAAGATTTGTAAGGAGCTGCATGTTTTATTTATTATCCTGATTTTTATGCTTCTCAACACAGCCTCATATTCACAGCACGCATGCACCGTTGCTGATTATAACTCGTGCAACCATCTTCTTTACCAGCAAACGTGCAGTGTTTGTGGTTAATCACCCCCTCATTTTAGCAAACGTGTGACGCCAGATTTTAAAATCGGCACAGCGGCACGGAGGGGTAATGACATAACTCGGAGAAGATCAGGAAACTTACCTACGTATGAACTGTGCGTATGTTGGTTAGAGATACAGACAATTCTGAGAGACGGCCCGACTACCTCTCACTTCCTCTGACTCACTCGCTTATGCTTGTGTGTGTGAGATGGAGTGTATTCATGCATCTGTGGTCCCTTACAGTAAAATATACGGAGGGGGGGGGGGGGG